>CAJNDV010017446.1:105334-115644 GCA_905221635.1 Symbiodinium sp. CCMP2456 | reverse complement strand
AGTAGTACTGTAGTAGTAGTAGTAGTCGTCGTATTCGTCGTCGTCGTCGTCGTCGTCTAGTATACCGTTAATTATGAACATGGTATAGTAGCCCCCCTTCCCCCGTTGTAAGGAGAGGACCCTAAACCCCTAAACCCCTAAACCCTAAACCCCTAAACCCCTAAACCCTAAACCCCTAAACCCTAAACCCCTAAACCCCTAAACCGTAAACCTCTAAACCCTAAACTCTGAACCCTTAAACTCTAGACACTTTACGACCTGAAGGGCTCTCAGCCTTCAGGGTTTAGGATTTAGGGTGTAGGGCCGGGTTTAGCTGTAGAGTTTCAGGGTTCAGGGTTAAGGGTTGTTTTCGGTTTTAGAGTTTCAGGGTTCAGGGTTAAGGGTTGTTTTCGGTTTTAGAGTTTCAGGGTTTATCTAGGCTTTAGGACTTACGATTCCAACATCAGGCTTTAAAGTTTGGGGTTTTGGCTTTGCAGGCCCTTTGTCGCCTGCGCAGCTGCTACGGCGAGCATCCCGATTCTTTCGGTGCCTGGGCGATAGAATCGGGTAGTCCCGAAATCTGGCGGAACTTTAGGGTTTAGGGTTTAGGGTAATTTGGGGATCCTTGTGTTACCAATCCTGTTCTTTGCAATATAGCTGTTCCCGAATCTTCCACTTGCTCGGGTTTCAAGCTAAACCCTAAGTCCTTAAACCCTAAATCCTGAACCTTCGTGGTGCTGTGGAGCTGGTTGGCGGTTCCTGCATCTGTAGGCGTGACGGCATTATGTGGATCCTTGCCGGCTGCGTGCGAGAGTGAGAGTCGAACCCTAAACCCTAGAGCTGCAATCATCTTGCCGGGGTCTACCAGCGACGATGCTTCTACCGAGTTCTCGAAGTCCTTATGCAGCTCATGTTGAGAACCATCTCGGCTGGCAGAATAGACGCAGCAACGAGCAAACACATGAGCTAGTTATAACGGTAAGAACAACAACAGCAACGGCAGCAGCAACAACAACAGCAACATGAGCACGTGGTTTTTAGTATATAGCACCACTAATGTTTGGCTTTAATTATACATGTGCGTTTATAGCCTCAAGGATTGTGGCGGAATTCGAGCGCTCCGGGTTCCGGAGAATGGTTCCCTGCTTCGGGGAGCCCAGTAGGCCTGATTAAGCTTGCCTCAACACTAAGGACACCTTCTATGATTCCATCTTCCTTGTTTCTGTGGCGCCCAAACCCCTATTACACAAGTCTAGAAACCATACAAGGCCCTATGTTCCTTGCTCAAGGGGCAAAACACCATATTTCCGCATCTAGCCGAGATAACTCAATACCCCTGCCCTACACCATGAAATCCTTATTGTTGCTGTATTCCTCTTCAGAACCTGATATGCCCAACCTGAACCCAAACCCTAGACCAAAGACCTTATTTGTAGGGTTATAATTAGAGTAACTATACTTATAACCCCCAATTAAGGGACTTATAACCTTACTTACTAAGTCCCATGATCCTCCAAGTATGACCTTATGTTCTTCTTAACGCGGTACTACGAAACCCTAAACCCTAAACCCCAAACCCCAAACCCTAAACCAAAGACCTGATGTTCTTCTTTAAGGGTTTACTACGCTCTCCCGCCCTCGGTCAGGTCTGCGCCCTGTCTAAGCGCTGGCTGGCTCCAGGCGGAGTTTTTTGGGGGTTTGAGGTCCAGGGTTTAGGATTTAGGGTTTAGGGTTTAAGGTTCAGGGTTTAGGATTAGAAGGTCCGATTCATGGAGACAAAGGCAGATGTCAGTTTGAACAAAGGGTAACATAAAGATCTTTAGGAGTTTGAACAGTTAGGACTGTTGTGCCTTAAATCCTAAACCCTAAGCCCTAAAACCTAAACCCTAAACCCAACCCTAAACCCTATTCAGTCCAGTTTCTCAGTCGCATGCTCGGAAGCTGGGAGCGCTGCCACGAGCGCAGCGCCAGCTGGCGGAAGAGTGGCTACCTTAAGGACGAAATGACCCTTAAAAGTAGGGGCCTTATACCCATATACTATGAACCCCTATATGGTATATGAACCTTAAACCCTTTTAGGGTTCATTTCGTCCTTGACCTACCTACCTTTCTTGCGTGCTGGGTCCAAAAACAGGCCTATTACATGCGCTACATCGATGCATGAAGTGCAAACGTTAAACTCTAAATCGTAAACTCTTAACCCTATAATCCCTACACTCCTAAACCGCGCAATTAAACCTAAACCGTTGATTCCTACGAGGTTGGAGAGCGGGTTGGATCACGGTGCACGATGCTGACGGGGCGCTGGCAGCAGCTGGCGTGCCGGAAACGCTTCTGAAGCTCTGCCAGGCACCGTACCTCTAGGAAAGGTTTAATGTTACTCATCACATTAACAACAATCGTTAGCATTATTTTCGGAATAGCTAAATTAGATGTGATTAGGTTTTGGTTTTAAGTTTAATCAGGGTCCTCGACTCGAGACGGACCAGTTAAACGACATCCTATCTTAGAACATTGCGGCCCAACGCTGAAATTAAATTTCAGCAGCACACGCCAATATAGCAACAAGCACCGTGAAGCCCTAAACCTCCAACCCCTCAAGCCGTAGCCTCAAGAATCGCGAACAACCCTAAGCCCTAAAATCCACTTTGTGCGATTGTACAAACCTCGCGGACACATCTGTAGGCACCCTGTACAGGAACCATGTAGTGCAAGTGCCAAAAAGAAGCCCCAAAAGCTCCAAGCCAGAGTGCAGGTGTCGCTCGGACCCTCCGCTCCCATCCAGGCGGTGCAGCGATTTCGGCTTTGGGGGTTCTCAAGGCTTTCGGGCTTTAGGCTTTGAGGGTTTTGAGGGTTTGGGGTTTTCAGGCTGGGCTTCACCCAATTCCTTAAGTGGGGGGGGGTCTTTGCGGCTCAGTTTAATAAGTGTGAGATGTCTTGCACCCCTAGTCCCTCGCTATATATCTACAATGTAGCATTTGGCCACCCAAAACACTTCCCGAACGGCTTAGACTCCCAAACCATACGTAGCTCCCTATTCCAGGGAGCCATCCCCGAGATCTTCGCTTCGGCGCGCAACGGCTGTGACTGGCACAGTGGCGTGCTGAAAGCTCTCGAGGCCTGCAGCTTCTCTTTGGGCTTTTACGGTTTAGAGGCTTAGGGTTCAGGGTGTAGAGGTTTTGGGTTTAGGGGTTTAGGGTCTGTTGGGCTTTGCTTCCTTCAAGGGTTCTTCAAGAGGTCTTGAAGGGACCGATGCAGGTGTTTTGAGGCCTGAAGCATTGGATTTGCGGCTTTTCTTGCTTTTGGGGTTGAGGGTGCAGGGCTTTTTGGTTCTTTTGGGGCTTTGGGGGGTTTAGGGTTGAGGGTTTCGGGTTTCGACTTCCTTCGAGGGTTCTTCAGAGATCTTGGAGAGATCTATACAGGTAGTCACAAGGGTTCTTTAGGGATTTCGGGCTTGTAGTCTACTAGGGTTGAGGCATTTCGGGGTTGCAGCTCAGGGGTCGACATACTTACAAATCTTATTCCGCACAGCACCTTGGTCTTTTTTTGCTATAGTATACCCCAGAACCCTGTTCGAATTATGAAAGTCCCTAGATTAGGGCTTTTGGGTTTAGGTTTTGGGCTTAGTGTTTAGGGGAGATTTGTGTTTGTTCTCACTTGGGGGGTTTGGGGTTTGTTGTATGACGTTTCGGTTTGAAGGTTGTTTCTTGAGTTTGTAGTCGTTTGGGATTGAAGAGGGTTTAGGGGTTCAGGGTTTCTGGGGGGCAGGCTGGATGCGAAAAAGGGTTTCCGAGGTTCGGGGTTTGGGGCTTTGGGATTTCAACCTCCGGTGTTCCAACACTGTCCCCTGACAGCATACGTCTACCCATCAATCAGCCTTCAACAGGACTTTGGGATTTAGATTCAGTTTTTGACGCCCAGACTGTGTATTTTCGGTTTGCCGTAATTTGAGAAACCCTAAACCCCGAAACCTGGTGATACGTACCATTCCTAGTGCCAAAGTGCAAATCGTCGTGTACCAGGAACCTCGCCTAGATATGTTCGAGAGTGAGTGAGTGCTGAAACCCCTAAACCCTAAACCCTAAACCGTGTGCTAAAAAAAAACCGTGTGCTCTTCGAAGCTTCGGTCTGCAGCAGCTCCGCATGATGCTTTCCTGAGGGCGGCGCCGGGGTTTAGGGTGTCAGTGTGCTTGAAAGTCTAGGTTCCTTAGAGCTCCAAGGTGCCCAACTAAAGGGTTTCTGGGTACCTAATATCTTGCGATGATTGTTAACTTACTATTTAGATCTAAAGGGTTTCTGTAACCTGCTATTTAGATATCTGGAGCCCTAAGGTTTGATAGAGCCTAGAACTTCAGAGCTTTTTAGGATCAAGCAGCGACCCCAATCCCAAACCTCCGCTTAGTCTCTCAATGCCCCTAACAGTGAATAGGGATATGGGTAGTTCTCTAAACTAGGGTCCCTTTCTAGATCCCCAATAATATAGTACGACACCCTTATAAAGAGGACCCTAAAAAGGGACCCTAATTTAGAGAACTCCCCACAGGGTAAACACAAGTCCGGCTCTCTTCATGCTTGGATTGTCCAGATTGCAGACGCTAGATGTGTTTTTGGTAGGGTCGGATGTAGGGTTGGGAGGGGTGTTCTGTGTCATGTCTATGTATGTATGTATGTATGTATGTATGTATGTATGTATGTATGTATGTATGTATGTATGTATGTATGTATGTTGTTAGCTTTCGCTTTACATTTGCATGCATGTACAACTACACTTGCATATGCATGTATGTAATTATGTACGCATGTCTATCTTTTCATCTACCTATTCATCTATCAAACTACATACGTATCTATGTATCTGTCTATCTATCTACTTATCTATCTATCCATCCATCTATCTGTCTATCTAGCTATATCTATCTATCTATCTATCTATCTACCTATCGATATCTACTTTTATGCACGTGGCTGTATACACATATGTATGTGCATGCATGCAGACACACTTACAGACACAGCGTGTGTACGTAGACATGTATACATGCATACATATATATATATATGTATATGTGCATACACACACACACACGCACATTCCTGTTGCCCAAACCTCTCCCAGCACGGAGGTAGCAGTCGCTCGAGCCCGCGTCCAACACCCTACCCATTCCAGAGGCTTCCAAGAAGCCCTGAACCCTTGAACCCTTTTGCATTCGAAGGAGTCAGCTCAATGTTGCATGCGGCGGTGTCGATCAATTCCCGGACTGGAGGTGTGGGCAGACACAAGCTGTTACACACTGTTACTTCCATGCTGTACCCCAAAGCCGTATTCGAATCGAACCACGAAGTCACCTCTTTCGACACTTCACTTCCAGGGTTGTTGACGTTTTGCGAGTAAAAGGCACATTTGACCGGTTTAGGGCGGGCTGCATAGTCCAAGGGGGCAGCTTCATGGTGATTGTCGAAACAGCCTTGGGCATGTAAAGCCTCAACGGCCCGGCAGGTACTGTAGCTGCTTCTATACGTGGAGTTGGTATTTGTTTGGATGGCTTGGTACGACACATTGTTAAGCAGCAGTTGGAGAAAAGTACAGGAGCAGCAGCGAACACAACACACGTACTGGTCCCGAAAATCCTACAATCCCACAGTCGAAGCCTTAACTGCTTGATATGAACCCCAAACCCAAAGATTGTTTGTAGGTTCAAAGCTCTACACCACGAGCCTACAAGATTTTCACAGCAGAAGGACAACACTAAACCCCATAAGCCCCAAAACCCTAAGCCCCAAACCCCTAAACCCCAAACCCTAAACCCCTAAGCCCAAAAACCCTAAACCCTAAGCCCCAAACCCTAAACCCCAAACCCCTTAAGCCCAAAAAACCTCAAAGCCACGGAACTCTGGCTGTTTCCGTGGGAACCGCGAGGTCGCGTCGGAGGCCCAGGGCGCGATGCCGCTCTGAGGCAGAACCTAATATAGGGACCTTAAGAGTTAGAATAGGGCTTTCTGGTAATATCGGGTTTAGGGCTTAGGGTTTGGGGTAGGGGCCTTAAGAGTTAGAAAAGGTTTTTTTGGATTCCTTCAAAGGGTTCCTTAAAGGGATCTAGAAGGGCTGCTAGAAGGGTTTGGGGTTTAGGGGCCTTAAGAGTTAGAAAAAGGTTTTCGGGATTCATTTAAAGGGTTCCTTAAAGGGGTCTAGAAGGGCTCCTAGAAGGGTTTGGGGTTTAGGGGCCTTAAGAGTTAGAATAGGGTTTTTGGGATTCCTTTAAAGGGTTCCTTAAAGGGGTCTATAAGGGCTGCTAGAAGGGTTTTGGGTTCAGGGGCCTTAAGAAATAGAATAGGGGTTTTTGGGATTCCTTTAATGGGTTCCTTAAAAGGGGTCTGTAAGGGCTACTAGAAGGGTTTGGGGGTTTAGGGGCCTTATAAGAATTAAAATAGGGTTCCTTGAACGGGGTTCCTTAAAAGGGATACTGGAATATAGGTGCCCTAAGAGTTAGAATAAGGTTTTTGGGGTTCCTTTAAGGGCTACTAGAAGGTTTTGGGGTTTAGGGGCCTTAATAATTAGCAAAGCGTTTTTGGGTTCCTTTCATGGCTACTACAACGGTTTGGGGTTTAGGGGCCTTAATAATTAGAATAGGGTTTTGGGGCCCATTATAGTATAATTAAAAAAGGAAACCCCCGAAACAGTACCCAGACCATAGACCAGTAAAGCCCAAGTCTTAGCTATTCCGTGGGCTCCTGGACACAACTAGAGAGGAAGAACCTTCATGACCCTATGAAGCACTACAAATCCCAGTGCTGGTTGTAAATTTGGTATAGACAGAACCGACATGCTAAGTCTCCTGATCCTTTGAGCAGCTACTACGAAAATTTCATAGACATGACATACCACCTCCCCTGCTCTCAGACAATACCAAGTTATGGCTGAACAAGCAAGTGGCATTTCCAGGCCTTCTATAGTCTTCAATATAGCTTCAGGAGACAAGAATCTACCCCAAAGCCTTCTTCTAATTTAAATGAAGACTTGAAAGAACCCCAAAAGAGTACGGCACCCTTGTATAAAGGACCCCCAAAAGGGGGGGGTCCTAATATAGAGAACTACCCACATTCTAAAGCCTAAAATCCCGCAAGCCTGGCTTAAGCCCCAAAACCCTTAATTACCTTCAAGCCCTGAACGGGGCTTAGGGTCTAGGGGTTCAGGGGTTTAGGGTTTATAGGGTATATAGCGTTTAAGGGTTTTGTAGTTCAGGGGTTTAGGGTGTATAGGGTATAGGGTTTAGCTTACATGAGCCGAGGTATTTGATGGTGCGTTTGAAGCCGAACGCCCTGGACCTCGGCACAGACGACGTCCTGCTTGCGAGCAAGCTCCTGGAAGAAGAGTTCCTCGGTGATTTGTTTCGTGTTTAGAGTTTTTGGGTCTATAGGGTTTATAAGAGTTAAGAGTTTTGGGGGTTTAGTGTAGGATTAGAGTTTTGGGGTTTAGGGTTTATAAGATTTTTGGGGGTTTAGTGTAGGCTTTAGGGTTTATAAGAGTTTTGGGGTTTGGTGTAGAGTTTCGGATTTAGGGTCAAGTTTAGGCGAAACTGGGCGTAGCATGAAGTGCGTGAGACGAGCCGAGCCCGCTGCAAAAAAGGTTCTGACTTAATTCCCATACTTCAAGACGTGGTATTCAGGGTTTGGGGTATCCCCCGTTGAAGAAGATTAGAGAGGCTAAGAACCCTGAATCTTTTTAAAGGTTTCGTTGCTTTGTTTCTCATTGTCACTGTCTTGCACTGCCCCTTTTTTTTCTCCTCTCCTTGACGTTGTGCTTTGTTTAGTTCTTCCTCTCTGAGCTTCTAGTGGGTGTTAGATTCTTGTCTTCTGCTGTTCTTTCCGTGCTCGGCTTTGTTGCTTTGTTTATGATCGTGGCATCTGCTCCCCGGCCACACCCGCTCCTCTCAAAAACTCGCTAAGTTATGGAAGTCTACAACAAACCAGAAAACCTATAAGCACATCATAAAAGGCCCTATGCTTCCACAACCAGGTCCGTCGCCATCTTGCCCGGCCAATGTTTTGCGGCTCCTGGGTACTTCCGCCGCTCTTCTGCGTCAAGATCGCGAGTTTTGGGGTCTGGAGTGTAGTTTAGGTTCACTGTTTGGGAGCTTTTGTTTTTGTTGCTTAACCCTAAACCCTAAACCCAAGGTTTATGTTTAGGGTTTAGGGTGGCGGGAGCGGGTGGCTCGGAGCCGTGTGGGATGTGTGATGGTGACATGAGGGGAGGTCCTCACCGGAGGCCAGAGGCCTCGACAATTAGGGTTTAGGGTTTTTTTCGGTTTAGGGTTTAGGGTTTAGGGAAAGTTTTTTGTAGGGTTCCCATGGGAGTTTCCGAGAATCAGGGGTACCTTATTTTGGGGTCCTTATAATAGGGATCCTTTTTTATCGGGTACTATATTAGGGTCCCTATTTTCGGAAACCCTCATATAAGTCAGTGTTTTTTCAAAGAACTTACAAAAGAGTAGGTTATGGCCAGTCGTGGCAGTTCAAGGTAGGCTACAGATCTCAATCATGAACGGCCGGAAAGTCTCAACCACCCTTTCTTCTCATGCATTCAATCACCCAAAACCCTGAAATCCCTAAACCCCAACCCCATAGACCCCTAAACCCCTAAGACCCTAAACCCCTAAACCCTAAACCCTTCAAAGCAAAGCATAGGGCACTTCTCAATCCAGGCTCTGATTCCTGGCTGGCCTTGCATGTCATCAAGAGTCCATGTAATATAGGGGCAATAAAAAATAGAATAGTTTTTTGTTGGGGTTCCTTTAAGGGTTCTATAGGGGCTACTATTACTAAAGGGTTTGGGGTTTAGGGGCCTAAATACTTAGAATAGGGTTTTGGGGTCCTTCATAGTACAAGTATAATGAGGAACCCCTCCAAACCCTATTCTAATTACTAGGGCCCATACATTGCCCAAATAGTAACAACCTTGGCCTGAAAGTACTTAGCCAAAGTATCGAATAAACCCCCAAAAAGTTGGAAACCTGACTAAGGACAACTAGTGACTAGTGCTGGGGGGCTCCCTTTACATGGCTCTTAAGGATTGAGGCGATTGGGTTTCCATCTTTTGGGCTTCTACTGTATGTTATTTGGGCGCATGAGCGCTTGGAGAATGTCTTCAGGCGTGTCCAGCCCGGTTTCTTAGGGTTTAGGGTTTAGGGATTCAGGGCTTAGGGTTCAGCATATTGGATTTGTGCGGTTTAAGGTGTGTGTTTCCTGCCGTTGGTCCGTTGGAACCACCATGTGGTATGCAGGTTATCCGCAACCCTGTGACGATCAAGCCCAAGTTGGGTAGTTATAGCCGGATAGTCGCATAGTCATTGCGCTTCAGTGAACAACCCATGTGGGCACTATTAAAGGCCCAACACCGATGCAAATTCCCCTAGTTAGCCCCCAACCCTAAACCCTAAACCCGTAAACCCTAAACCCTAAACCCCGAGCCGAAACCCTCAACCCCTAAACCCCTAAACCCAAAACGCTAAACCCTAAACCCTAAATTCCCTAACCCCCAAACCCGAAAAGATCCCCGAGAGTCGTAACGCAAGGCGTGGTCTTCGCAGCGCCTGAGAAGGTGCTGGAGGAGGCAAGCTTGGGAGGAAACCGCCAGGTCTAGAAATCGCCTTAGGGTTTAGGGTTTAGGGTTTTAGGCGCTCTTGCCTTAAGACGGGGTGAGGGTTGCATGGGCGCTGGCCGGCACCTCAGTCCGTGCTGAAAAAGGGTTTTAGGGTTTAGGGTTTTATCGCTTACTCACTAAGTGATTGTGGTCAAGTGTTCGTCCTGGCGGAGTCGCAGCAGGCCAGTTGCAAAAGGGTTTTATGGTTGGGGTTTAGGGTTTAGGGTAGTCATTCCCAGAGAGCCCAATACCCCTTAAGTAAGGAATATACCTTAAATTGTAGGGGCCTTAATGTTATGGTTTAGGCTATGTTCCTTAACTAAGGGGTATTGGGCTCTCTGGGTTCATACAGGGTTCTGGGGTGTTTAGGGTTTAGGGGTATACTACTGGGGTAATATAGGGAGCCTTAAATTGGGGTATATTCTACTATATGACTACAACAAGGAACCCCCAAAATAGCATTGGCAATTTTGGGCTCGTATATCATACTACTGCTGTAACCATGTGGGACCCATTTCGGGGATACTAACTACTAATTGCTCCGACGGCGATGTTAAGCGGTTTCGAGCTCAATTGATGTGTCGCACCGGAAGCAGGCTTCTGGGTTTCCGTGTTTCCGTCGGAGAGAATGGACCAACGAAGTCACGGTTTAGAGTTTAGGGTTTAGGAGTTTGGGTTTAGGGTTTAGAGGTTT
>CAJNDV010017446.1:95225-105234 GCA_905221635.1 Symbiodinium sp. CCMP2456 | reverse complement strand
CCCCCCCCCCCCCCCCCGAACAAGAAAAAGAAGACTCTGCAAGTCAGGCTTGGGACCGGATCGAGATGTTCTGCCGCCGCCACAGCCGAAAGGCCCGGCCTCCGCTGGTTGCAACGAGGAGGGGCCTTCAAAGGCGCCCATGAAGGATCCTTTTAAAGGAGCCCCCAAGTGATTTTGTTGGGGTTTTAGGTGTTTAGGGTTTCTGGGTTTGAGGTTACGGGCTTTGGGATTCAGGGAGGAGTTTAGGCTGTTGGGTGCAGCACGACATGTAACCAAACAGGGCGCCAGGCTCAATTACCAAATAAGGCTTTTGTTAGAATTGGCCCCCGCCCAAAACTTTTCGTGAAGCCACAACCCAGCTACTGGGATGCACATTGCGGTATGTTTAGAGTTCCGTTTAATGTATGTGCTGAAAGAGGAGGTCTGTTTTAATCCCACATCGTACGCCGAAGTGAGAGCAGTCCGTACTTGGTAGAAATCGAGGCGGCAGGTTCCAGCAAGGCATTCCCCAGAGCCTTCCGACCAGCAACATACAGGATTTAGTATTTAGGGTTTAGAGTTTAGTTTAGGGTTTAGGATTGGGGTTTACAGTAGCTTGGAATCTAGAGTCTAGGCTTTAGCATCGTGGATCCCCTTAGTGTTTTTTGTTTTCGTGGCTGCCGCCTGTATGTTGAAACGCAAACTGGACGTGCATACCGAGAGCAATACCCTCGAAGGCAACTTGACACGAGCCTCCAGCAGGCCAGAATTCAGCATCTTGGCCACAAAACCCTCAGTGAACCCTTCGCCGAACACCTTAAGCTCAAAGCCTGAAGTGCCTAAAGCCTCAACCCTAAACCCAATTCCCGGAGCTTTCAGTCTTCACTTTCGAAGGGGGGTAATTTCGGATGTCAGGACCTTGCATCGTTCATCTGGGCTAGGAGATGCGGGCCCGCAAATCCCAGAGGTTTCCGGGGCTACGCTGCAGCCTGCTAGAAGACAGGGATCCATGAGCATTTCTTTTGGGCTTAAAAGGGCTTTAAAAGGGGCTTCGGACTCGTAATTTGTTTGGGAGGGTTTGAAGGTTTAGGGTTTTAGGTGGTTCAGGAGACGTAGGAAACAGGCCATATTATAGAAAGCGCGATGGCCATCTAAATTGGGGTAATCGCTTTGCATGATCAGGCTATCGCGTCTCCGGATCCTCTAAGTCAGGGGCCGAAGCACCCTAAACCCTAAAACTATTTATGGCTCCGATTTAGGCACCTAGACACCAAACCCCAAAACCCCGTAGTAAGTCCCCCAAACCCTAAGGCCCTAAACCTAAACCCCTGAAGCCGTGGAGCCCTCGGAGATTGCTAGCAATCAGTTTTGACTACTGACTTGTTCTGAAATACGGTCGATGATATAAATCCTGCATTTTCCATAGCAATAGGAACATGCCATAATTCCCATCGTTTAGGGCCCTTAAGGTCTTGCAGGATCTATATATCAACCGTAAGTTGAAGCCCTCCAAGCAGGGACTACGAATCCTATGGGTTGTTGTTGAAGCTCGTGTCCCTTTTGGGGTTCCCAAACTGAGGGTGCCGTATTAAGAGTAGAATTATATATAGGTATGTACATATACATATTTATATATATATAGGGCTTTCCAAAAGACGGACCATGAGTTTGACAGGTACGCGTATTGGTCTCTTTGGGTCCCCAGAGTATTTTAAGCCGTGAACCCATAGAGCCTGGCCAATAGGGCTCTCTGTCAGTATGTACCTTCATGCAGTCGGAAAACCCAGAGACTCCAATATTCCTTAATCTAGGAATATTCCGTAAATTCTAGTAGGATCCTTAATATGATTTAAGGTATATTCCTTAATTAAGGGGTATTGGAGTCTCTGGGAAAGGTGTCAACAAAAACCCGAAACCCGGATAACTCTAGGCCCCAAAGCGGGTCCCAGTTCCTGTGCTTGGAGCCACAAGATACGTTAGGGGTTACTTTTTGGGTGTTAGGGTTTTGGCTTGAACCTGACTAAGATAATTTGGGTCTTTATATGAGGGCCTTTTTATGAATCCTAATATTTTGGGGGCATAGGGCTAGGGTTTCTTATTCAGATTGCCACATGACTGTTTGGCTCCTGATTCAAGTCCACGACGGATACCAGAAGGGAGACGATGGAATTGATTAAGGAATGTGTTTCTTGAACAACCTTCGAATCGAAATCGTGGGCCCGACAACGACGCCGTTATCCCCAAACTTAGATTTACAGCCCAAGCTGTCTGAATTGAACCTCTCAACACACTCTAAAGCCCCTTGTACAACCTCTATAAAGCCCTTGAAACTCTGAAAATGCAGAGCAAACAGGAACCCTCCCCCGAGTAAAACCTCTATGAAACTTTTCACACGCTAATAAACATTAAGCAGCAAAGAACGTTTAGACACATAGTAACCCCTTTGAAAGAACAAGGCTTCACAACCAAGTGATGAAAGAAAACCCCTAAATCCAAGACAAGCCCTAGACTTCGGAGGCACCGCCGAACCCGCTAAGCCCCAAGCAAGCTTAAGGTGCAGAGAATCAATGAGAGCCGGTCTCTTGGCAGAAACTTACTAGGTACTTGGAGGATCATGGGACTTGGTAAGTAAGGTTATAAGTCCCCTCATTGGGGTTATCATTATAGTTACATTAGTTATAACCCTACTTACTAAGTCCCATGATCCTTTAGGTAGGGCCCACCTAGCTTGGGTTAGTGTTTGGGATTTGGGGCTTCGGGTTAAGGATTTGCAGTTTAGCGTTTCGGACTTTGGGTTACTAAAATTAGTACTCAGAAAACGGCTTGCCTTTGATTTTGCAGCTTTTCTGTAGGCAGGAATTAGTTGAAGGAGGCCTTCTAGGTTTCTGTAGGCCGCACTTTCGGGTGTTTATAGGCTTCTGGGTTGACAGGGCCTTGCTACACATTGGGATAGGTGCTTTAAGTGACCAGAATGTGAGGTGATGCGAGCATATACCTGCCAAAGGTACCTGCATGCGCAAAAGCGAAGAGTATGTTTGTAACCTATTGAAAGCAGATTGTAGTACGGATACCCTCTTATGGTCCCTGCAAAATGCCAGTGCTTCGGTATTACATATAGGTTTTCGCACAGAAACCCTACTCGATTATTTACGGCCCCTTTGTTATCCCAGGTTGGGCTTGCATCGGACCGCTCACTGTTTCCATCACCTCGTGAGCGGGCAGTAGAGGCTGCAGCAGCAGACGTGGGCAACGCGGAGCACCTTTGGAAGCCACGATTGGTGGCCTGTTCCGACTTGCCAAAGTCCTTAATATAGAGGCCTAAATAATTACTAATACTTATGGGGGGTTCCTGATTATGGCTATAGTAGAATCTATCCAAAACCCTATACTAATTATTAAGGCCCCTACCTCAATATAGAGAGCTTGAATAATTGGAATACCCGGGTTTGGAGGTATGTTGGGCCCAAGACACTTTCACTGCAGCTTCTCACTCAGTGTTTTGTCATCCGACAAGCCAACCCTTAATCCAGAACCATGCACCTCTGAGGAGTCAGTAAGCCCCAGAAGCGGCAAAATTCTAGGTGGCAGCATTAGAGGCATCTCGTCACCAACCAAAACACACACACACACACATCTTTCTCTTTCTACAAATGCCAAAGATATGACCAGTGCCTGGGTTTAGGGTATTTCTGGTTGCCTGTAGTAGAGCCAAATCAAGCCAGTAGAGCTGATCTGACCTCAGATAGTTCAGGCATTTGAGTAGAAGATCTAGACAGGAACGACAGGGGTACATATATAGACATATATGTATATGCGTGTTACTGCAATTGGGCTGCAAGTGCTTACACTCGTACTTATCATCTACTCAGTGTGTTCAGTGTTGTTCATGACAAAACTCCAGACCTACGAGTCGAGGCAGTTGTATGTTCCTGTGGAAGCATGGCTTCTCGTGGTTTGCGGCTGTAAGTGCGGGTGCTGCTTTGCCTCTGCTTGTGTGTTGACATACTAGTCTTCAGCTTCATGAATCGAGTCTTCCACTTTCACGGCTAGAATAACCCTAAACCCTCAACCCTACTTCTTGCCTGGAGGTGGTCCATGAAGTCCCTCAGCAGGGTCAAGGACGTCTTTGCAAGTAGGGCTACAGTACTTTTTACACTTGTGCTCGAGAGACGACCTTGTTGTGCATTCCTCTTGCCGACTTTCTGCAGCCCCACGAAGGATGACAAGCGTGTCAAAATCGATGATGATACGTATGTGCCACTACGTCAAACATTAACAATGCCGGTATGTGTCGCCATATTCGTGCATACAATGAACATGCCTACTTGCTTGTTTATAAGGTCAGCTCGACGAGGTCAACAAACAAGAGTCAGAATAGCAATAATTGATGCTTGTTCTCTAAGCCCTAGATTTGCATTCGTAGCATGACTTTGGCAGCCACATCTGCTGTTTGCGCCAGTCTGTACAAACGCCAGCACCCCGGCTGCCACCGGCGCTGACTGAGCACGGTTCATGGCTTTAAGATACGGGGTACTTCCGCGCCTAAGTTGCAATGACGAACTGCTCAAGAGGGAGTCTTCCGTAATCAAGGGGCGATAGCCATGATAGGCTAATTACGTTTTTTGTTGTGTAGGGTTGGGGACCTACCTTGAATCTTGCACCCTGAAGCCTTCTTGGGTTTGGAATTTAATGGTTGCGAAAACATTGAGTTGGAGTCCTGTCGATTCGGAGTTTGCGCATCTTTTGTAGACGCAGGAGTCGGCGTAGCAGTATTGTACTAGTTCTTGGCGCAAGATGCTACAGAAACATCAGGACATGCATGGGAAGGAGTTGGTAGTGGCTTTGCCCTGTCAGCCCCTGTGGAAATTGTCCACCGAAGAATCCAAAACCTTACTGTAAGTCAGGGGCTGCAGGTTGCTGTTGTATCTGAGACATTACAGACAGCAAGCATTTTCCTCCTTCTGTCCATCTCTTGGTGTAGGCACCTGTCACAGGGATGATGCATCGATGTCGGGATTCTTTGTTGATTTTGAGCTCCAACCGTGCCTCCAAGTCAGACGATCGGGAGTGTGGTTGGCGGATAGGACAGCATAGCCAAAATCACGGTCGGGAAGCTCGATGGCTTCATTCAGGTGCATCTTAGAGACGGTTTGAGGTTCGGATCTAAAACCTATAGCTGAAACTAAATTAGCTGCTCCGCAACAGAGTAAGCAACAGTCGTTGTTTTTGTTGACGCTAATGCGGGGGTGCCAAAGTGGGGGTCCTGAATATAGGGGCCTTACTAATTAGAATAGGGTCTTGGGGCCCATTATATTACATTAGTAAATATAAGGAACCCCCAAAATCATATCGGAAACTATTTTGGTCCCTACAGCATTTATACTTGTCTAGATCAGGTAGCAATGCTGGTGCCAACATTTCGTTTCAGGGACCCCTGGACGAGACGAAAAAGCTCCGCAGACGAAGACTGACTCTAATCTAACGGTCCATGTGTACTCTATGACAATCTCTCACAAGTACATCGTCGTATTTGATTGTAGTTATCATTGTCTTCATTCTTATCATCATATACATAGGCCTACAAGGACTCCCTGCATAGGCGTTGAGGGTCAACGTGTATACAATGTAGCGGTTTGTGGACCCAAGTTTAGCAGGCATAACAGATTCCCAACCCACAGCACTAGAAGATACGCTCATAGCATAATCGGCGCATCCGAAGATATGATCGCAAGGAACAGCTAGAGGCACCTAGTGGTTCTTGATAGCGAGCCATGACACGAACATCAGCATAATATGTTACCAATGCGCAGAAGAATTACCATGCAGGCTCACTGCCATGGAGAATGCCGGTTCTTGAGCCTGTCTCTTAAGGTCTTACACGTATATGTACTGACCACAATAGGGTGGATGGCCGATGAGTGAAACCGAGTGAAAATTCACAAGTAGCTCAACAATAACCTTGACTAACATATACGTCTAGATGACCGTGCGGCATTTACAAAGTTACACTTTCGCGACGGATCTATCGTTTATTCATGATATGTAGCACCCGAGAACCAACAGCCGCGTGCAGATCTTTTCGACCACGTATGTATGCAGGCGTGAAAAGGTGCATCAGTGCCAAACCACACACACACACACACACACGCAGATTCACATAATATATACATATGTATATATGTATGTAAAACCGCATGCCATATTATACACTATACATAAGCATATATGTAGGCCCCTGTATGTAACCATGTATGTGTAGACATAATGCGAGACAATATTCCAAAGCTACGCTTTGGCGGTCCGGTGTTGGTTGGGATCTCTAACAGCTTCTCACACGGTATGTCCCGTATGTTGTAGGATTCGGCGCTTTTTCGATTGGCATGGTTTAGATTTTGGGATCTTAGCGTAGCACCCATGGCTAGGTTCCTGCTTTTGGTGAGGGCCGTCGTGTGCCCTGACCTCATTCGGCTGCCCTTTCAGCCAAAAATAGCCTGCAGAGGCTACTGCTCTCAGCACCGGACCTTGCAGGAGAAGGAACAAAATGGCGGAAGGTTTAGGGTTTAGTTTTAACCCTAAACCCTAAACCCTAAACCCTTGTGTTGCAGAAGCAGAAGCATGTTCTGGCTCCAATGAACCCTCACCCACTATTCCCGCCTCTACCAGCAAAGGAAGTCTCGGGAACACTTCATCGCTGATGCTAATTGGGCACCTGAAGCCTTGGCTCTTCTGTATAGGGGCCTTATAGAACATTAGAATAGGGTTGTGGGGTGTACTGTAGTATAAGTGTAATCAAGGATCCTAAAGGATAATACGGAAAATATGGATAGAATTACCGTTGATTCTCTAGTACCGTGCTTGGGTCTCCCTAAGACTTCACCCGTGGTTTCGAGATGGCGGTCGCGAGAATTTGGGTTGATCCTTCTTCTCAACTTAAAAATAGTAATTCAGTGATAGTAATACAGTCATAGTAATAATTAATAATAGTAATAGTCATAATAGTAGTCAAGCCTGTCCCAAGGCCTCCCCAGCCCCTGCGCGGCGACTACTGCAAGTGCTGGGTTCACGGATCTAGGCTGCCTCTGTCGAAACGCAGCCTTGATGGCAGCTCGCCAACACACACACTGCATCCTAGCGGCCCAGTGTGCCACCTCCTACCACTACTACCACTACTGCGACGACGACGACTACTACTACTACTGCTGCTCCTGCTAATAGTCATACCAGTAATAATATTATAACCATATCATAGTATTATCAATGGTAATATTAATATCGAGAAGCCCAAGACCCTCCGGCTGTGGCCGCTGGCTTACAGAGCACGTCGCCCCAACACCGTTCCTGGGCACTGCCCTTTGTCGCTCCTCGGATTGGTTGCAGATTACTTTCGTTCATACCCGAATTGGGATCTTGGTGAGTTGCTCTCTGAATTCTGTACTTTGGTTTAGAGTCAGGGGCTTAAGGCTTTTGCTGTAGGCTTTTGTTGAAGGATCTGGGAAGCCTGCAGGGCCCCATCTCTTTGGCTTTGCGAGGCAGTGCTGTGCGATGGCAAGATCTCGTGGAAGGCGCCAGGGCTGCGAACCCTTGTGGGAGCGTGCACCCTGGAACCCTAACCCGAGAACCTTGATTGATGGTGGCCGAAATCTATGAGAGTGCCTCATGTTTTTCCGAGTGTGAGAGCATAAACACCACAATCTTAGGTATACGTTGTCAAATACATACATACATACATACATACATACATACATACATACATACATACATACATGCGCACACACATACGTATATGTGATGAAATGCTCGGAGCACCCCAAACCCTAAAGCCCAAACACCTGGCCTGCTACGTGCGAGAGTGAGAGTCGAAAGCCCAAACAGCGCCGCGAACAAATCATCGCTCGGCAACCGGAGTCACAAGGTCCTACAAGCGCCTACTTCTGACATAAGGTTGCCTTGGGGTTTAGGAGTTAGGAGCCTACTGCCTACTTGCTGGAACTTTGGTGGCTATTGGGCACTCTGCGTAGACAATATAGAAGCGAAGCCTAAATAGTTACCAACATTATTCCTTTGGGTTCTTTGTTATATTTATACTATAAGGGAGCCCAAAATCCTATTCTAATTATTAAGGCCCCTATACTACCCCCTAATAAACCCCTTATGGCCGACTTAAGAGAGGGACGCTCCCAAGTTTCGGGCGTATCCTTTGCTTGGAGGCATTTGCTCTGCTGGAGGCGGCAGCAGGGGGCGGTAGTTGTTGCTCTTGTGGTGACTTTTTGGAGGGTTACCCTAAAGTCTAAAGCTCTTGTAGTGACTTGTGGAAAAATTAAAACAACTAAAGTTTTTGTGGTGACTTTTTGGAGGGTTTGGAAGAAAGGATTTGTGCAGTTTTTTCCACTTTTCGAGCTTAGGGCCTAGGGTGTAAGGAAAGGTGCCATTGCACAAATGCAAGTCTCTGCCAGCTCCCCGCGTGCATTTCTCACGAACTCACGAACTCAACTCCTCAATTTCGAGTCCGACAGAGGTACGCAGCACTTTGACCTAGGAAACAAATACAGTGAACGTGCTGTATCAGGTAGGGTCCCACAAGCTTTTTAATTAAGTTCCATTACCTCTGGATCTTATACTCTGAATCCCCATTCGGATACGAAAAAAATAAACCGTTGTAGAGCACATAATTTGCTCCTTATGGTATTACCCTGAACCTCAACTCCGAACAAGTGACGACGAGAAAGCCAGACCCCCTTACGGCCTCGGTCATCTCTGAAGCCTGACTTCGCTACGTAGGCTCACAAGCAGTCAGCCAGGCGGGCCACAAACACCCAAGAGGACACCACACCTCGAACCAGCATTTTGAGTTGCATCAACGGTCCTGAAGCGGAACCCTACCCCTAAACTCTAAACCCTAAACCCTGTAGAACCCTTTAAAGGAGCCCTTAAAGGAACCCCATAACCCTACTTATAACTACCCATGAACCTCTTACAGCAGCGTTCCTGTAACGTAGCTCAAGCCGACAAGTCCTAGTAGTCCTAATCTCAAGTGGACTTGTGAAGTCGACAAACCCTAAAAAAAGGGGCCTTAACAATAATCAGCATAGGGTCTTGGGGCCCATTATACTAAAGTGATAATAAGGAGCCCCAAAATAGCATAGGTAATTGTTTCAGCCCCTGCATTAAACTCTAACCCCAAACCCTTAGGCAAAGTCATCTGCTCCTCCAAGCACAGATAGCCCTGGACCGACAACCCAAAATTCAATTTTCCCAAAACCTTCGGAACCTTTTAGGAGCTTTCGGGTTTAGGGGTGGACTTCATCGGGGTGAGACCGGTCTGCGACACCGCAACATGACGACGTCTTGCATAAAGCCGATGAAACTCCTGGGCTTTGTAGAATCCTACAAGAACCTAATATAGGGGCATTAACAATCAGACTAGGATTTGGGGGGTAGATCATACCATAATTATAACAAGAAGCCCCCAAAACCCTATTCTAATGATTAAGGCCCCTAGATTACGCACACTAAACCCTTATGACCTCATGGAGCTTTCAAAAAACCCCTCAAACGGAACCTTACTCTGAACACTTATTGTTCATGCCCCAATATGATGAAACCTCCAAAGTCCCTCATAAAGCCGTAGATTCATTATATAAGGCCCCCGATACTATGGGGCTTCTACAATCCTCTGTGAAGCCTGAAAGACTATTAATTATAAACCCTTAAAGTCCATGAATTGAAGCCTTAAAAATCCGTTAATTATGAGAAGTCCCTGAAACGCCTTCAAGTCCCGAACTGGATACCGATCTCAGTGTCGTCGGCCTCGCCGCCGTCGCAGCCACCGCCTTTGTCACACCGCTCCAGCATGCGCCCTCGACAAGCGCGGGTCAAGGCCTTCGTAGGGCTCAGGGACTTGTACCCTAAACCCTAATGTAGGGGCCTTGATAATTAGAATATGGTTTGGGGTCCATTATACTATAATTTTCATAAGGAACCCCAAAAACCCTATTCTAATGATCAAGGCCCCTACATTAAACCCCTAAAC
>CAJNDV010017446.1:50880-65244 GCA_905221635.1 Symbiodinium sp. CCMP2456 | reverse complement strand
TCATTTGGATTTCTCACGGCACTACTTTAAAATCCGCTACTCATTTGTCTCCCACTTGTCCCCCATTTGTCTCCCACTTGTCTCTCATTTGTCTCCCACTTGTTGCTGTCTGGGGTCGAGGCTGGTATAACTTATAATGGTGCTGTACTATTTTGGGACCTACGAAGGGGCCCTGATGTAGAGAACTGCCCACGTTGCGTTAAGTTGCGTTACCTTTTAAGACGACTAGTAGTCCAACTAGCATGATGAAGCCTTTCAACTACCACGGCAGCAGACTGTTTCTCCTGCTTCTGTTGCTGCCGCTTCATTCTTCGAGTACGAGAACTTGTACGAGTACGTGTACGAGTATGTGCTACTGTATAGTATTATGCAAAAGTTAGCACTAGGCACTGGTACTATTCGCAGCAGCAGTACTTGGAGGTTCATGGGTAGTTATAAGTAGGGTTATAAGTCCCCTAATTAGGGTTATAATTATAGTTACCCCACTTATAACCCCACTTATAACTACCCATGAACCTCCAAGTAAACCCTAAACCCTAAACCCCTATAGAACCCTTAAAGGAACCCTAAACCCCATGCCCTATAGTACCCTTTAAAGGGAACCTTAGTATATAACTACCCATGAACCTCCAAGTAGAGGTAGCAGCAGCACTAGCAGTCTGCGGCTGCTTAAGTTGTCATCTTTTCCGGTGCCATCGGCCATCCCTAAACCCTAAACCCTAAACCCTAAACCCTAAACCCTAAACCCTAAACCCTAAACCCTAAACCCTAAACCCTAAAACCTAAGCTTGCTGTCACAGCTGTCATCGCAGTCATCAGTGTCAGTTTTTTTTATCGTGCTTATGACTTGTGGCCAAGCGGAGTTCTTGCCGCGATGGCCATGGTGTGGTTAGGTCAATGATGTTGTATGCATACTGATGACAGTACCAATGACAGGAACAAGACACCCTGGCAGTCGCTGTATGATTATACTAGAATTTACACCGATGGTGGCTCCTATTCCGGCTTACACTTTCACGCTACGGCTGCCACGTCTGTCGCGCGTTGAATTGCTGCCCAAAGCCTGCCCCAAGCCCCAAACCCAGAACCCTTAAAGCCTACATCCCTAAACCCCGAAGCCCTAAACCCTGTAACCCCTCAACCCCGAAGCCCAAGCTACCCAGCCTTTGACAAACAGCAACAATGACGTCGGGGAGTGAATGACTAGTACTAGTGTCCTTTCGTTCCTTTCAAGGTATACTTATCTCCCCTGCAGTAGCCCATTATGGTTTCTCTTACAAACCCAGCTGTGCCTAAGCCGGAGTCGAGACGCTAAGCCCTAATACAGGGGCCTGAATAATTACCTATACTGTTTTGTGGGGTTCCTTACTATAATTATACTATAATGGGCCCTTACCTTTTAACCCTGAGTCGAGGCTGGTACATCAAGGGCCTGGAACCAAGTGGCGATCACTGGCATCATGACTCACCGGACGATCCTCGCCACGGTACGGGTTTAGGGTTTCGGGTTAATAGGGGCCTAGGCGTGAAGAAATACCAATACTATTCTGGGGGGGTTCCTTACTATAGCTATAGTAGAATATACCCCAAAACCGTATTCTGATCATGAAGGCCCGCATATTACCTGCCGTGGTTGGGCTTCTTGAGATTTTGTGTTTTTGGGCTAAGTGTTGATGTCGAGCCTTCAGCCACTCCGATTTTTGGGGCTTGGGTCCATCCCATCTATCATTCCTCACCGTGGATCACTTGATGAGTAGAGCTTCCGACCACTTTGGAGCTGATCTTGTAAACCCTATAGGCCCTAAGCCCTAAACCCTATAGGCCCCAGACCCTAACACCTCAAAATCCATTGGCCCTGTAAGTGAGGGTACTTGTTTCTAGCGGTGGGCACACGCAGGTCAAACTCAAGCTACCAGGACCGACTACGGTTGATGATATAAATCCTGCATTACCCATGATGAGGAAAATACCATAAATCATAAATCCCATAGCTTAGGGCACTTAAGGTAATGCAGGATTTATATCATCAACAGTAGTACCTTGACATACGTTCCATAGGGTTTATAGGGTGTAGGATTTGGGGCTCAGGTTGTAGGGTTCACGACTCCATAACCCGCATTCCCCAAACCTTGGGGCTCATAATCAAATCCTACCAAGATCCGGGCTTCGAAGCCTAAGAACGCACACTACTTCTGCCTGTCCCCCTCGAGCAGTATTTGATGGGTGGTTCTCTAAATCAGGGTGCCATTTAGGGTCCTTTTTATCACGGTGCCGTACTATTTCGGAGACCTGAAAAACGGACCCTCCTTTAGACAACCACCCTAGCCGTCACTGGGAGGGGCCCTCTAAGTGCAAAAGCTCGAAAACACGAGACTACGCAGCACCTGCCAGACCCCACCCCCAAACCAGCCCAAACCACTCAACGCTTGAACTTATAGAGGGATACTTAGGGTGATTTAGGCTATGTCGCGCGTTTCAGATCACCAGGGATCCTCATGCAGACCCTAAGTCCTAACATACCAAGTGCAAGAAGCCTTTCATCATTGAACACGGTTGCAACGACAGCCCAGATTGTCCGAAGCCCCACTGAAAATCCCTACAAGCACCCTTATGAAACCCTGATAAAGCCTTCATGAATACTAAGCCCTAAACCTCAACACTAGAGCCTAAACTGTGGGCCCTGAATAAGCCTCCCTTGCCCTAAGCCCTATTTTAATGTAGGGGCCTTGATATAATTAGAATCGGGTTTTGGGGTTCTGTATTATAATTATAGTATACTATACCCCCAAACCTATTCTAATCATTAAGGCCCCTATATTAAGTCCGAAACCGTCCGTCTTCGCGGCATTGGGTGGATTGGGTTCTCAGTGCCTGCAAGCTTGCCAAGGACAAGCCTGAGCTTGGCAAGGTCAAGGACAGGGTGTAGGGTTTAATTAGGGTTAAGTTTAGTAGCAAAAAGGGCTTAGTTTAGGGTTTAGGGTTTCGGGCTTAGGATAAAGTTTGGTAGCAAAAGGGGTTAAGTGTAGATGTAGGGTTTTGGGTTAAGCTTAGTAGCAAGAAGGGTTAAGTTTCGGGTTTAGGGTTGCGGGTTTAGGGTAATGGTTCAGTCAAGTTTAGCTGCAAAAGGGTTAAGTTAAAGGTTTTGGCGTAATATAGGGGTCTATGCCGTCGGGATGGGGGAACCTTCAAGCATTGTTTCGGGAGTCGGGGGTTGTCCACAATCACAGAGCTTGGTAGGGCCACTGTGGGAAAACATTATTTCAAAACTCAGTTGTCCATGGACTTGAAAGTTGAGGGCTGCTGTTTGCAGAGAACCCTACTGCCTTAATAATTAGAATAGGGTTTGGGGGTTCCTCAGTATGTCTATAGGATAATATGCCCCAAACCCTATTCTAATTATTAAGGGCCCCTGTACTATTAGCAACAAGACAGATCGGTTAACGCATCTTCGTGAATGAGTTCTTGTTGCAGGACGAGGGTGTAAGTGGAGGATCATGGAGTGTGCCGATGGACCAAGGGATGTCCTACATTCGGGCGCGCTCATATCGCATCTGTCGCAGTTTTAAATGGGTAGTTTTCAATATTAGGGTCCCTGTTTAGGTCCCCAATATAGTACGGCGCCGTTATAAAATGGACCCTGAGAAGGGACCCTAATTTAGAGAACTACCCATATAGCATTTTGGCACGCTCACCTGTGCCCAACTCGGTGGGCGGACGTGTCTGCACGACCTTAGAGCCGCCAACACCCGCCGCCGAGGCCGAGCAGGAGTGTTCAACACCCCATGTTCAGTGCTTCTCGACTGTGGCGACTGGAGATATTGGGGCGCCTCCGAAACGGTGCTTAAGTGGCTCCTTCAGACTTGGTATGCAAGTTTATAAGATGTCCTAAGTACCTGCACCCTAAACCCTAAACCCTAAACCCTAAACCCTAAACCCTAAACCCTAAACCCTAAACCCTTTTAGCCTGTTTTTGCAATCCTAGTTACTACGTCCGTGGCCCTTGGACTCCCGTTCTCCTCAAAGGGACAGGCAAAGTCCTCGTCATTGGGTTTAGGGTTTAGGGTTTAGGGTTTAGGGTTTAGGGTTTAGGGTTTAGGGTTTAGGAGCCTACGACCAGAAAGGGCTCAACGCAAGCAACAAAAGGAGCCATGCCAGCTCCCTAGCGTTCCTGTAGAAGTTTGGTAGCCTTTCCTGCCATCATTATCGTCCCTGTCGTCCGACGGACTCCAACATCCTAGGGCTTTTGGGAAATTTTGGAGGTTTATGATTGAAATAGGGTTTTGGGTGTAATGGGGAACCCCTAAGCCCTGAAGCCTAAGCCTAATTAAGGGGTTACAAGTCGGATCGGACTTTTAATTGGAATAGAGCTTTCAGGGTTTAGGGTTTAGGGTTTAGGGTTTAGGGTTTAGGGCCTACGACCAGAAAGGGCTCAACGCAAGCAACAAAAGGAGCCATGCCAGCTCCCTAGCGTTCCTGTAGAAGTTTGGTAGCCTTTCCTGCCATCATTATCGTCCCTGTCGTCCGACGGACTCCAACATCCTAGGGCTTTTGGGAAATTTTGGAGGTTTATGATTGAAATAGGGTTTTGGGTGTAATGGGGAACCCCTAAGCCCTGAAGCCTAAGCCTAATTAAGGGGTTACAAGTCGGGTCGGACTTTTAATTGGAATAGAGCTTTCAGGGTTTAGGGTTTAGGGTTCAGGGTTTAGGGTTTAGGTTGGAACCCTAATCCTCAACACAAGCTTCAGGAGTGGGTGCCGACCTACATGCAGGACCTGCTCGAGAAGCAGCTCCACCACAAGGCCAGATTTGAGGGATGCTAACACATGGGCTTCGCAGGTTTTTAGTCGAGTTTGTATGATTTGCAGTTTTTCTGTGAGTTTCAGAACATGGGCACTTGGGACCTGAAGTAGAGGACCCTTAACGAGCGGACGCCACGAAATAAGCTGTCTACTCAATATCAAGAAGCCTAAACCTTACACCGTAAACCGTAAACTGAGACACTAAGCCCTCCATAAATCCGAAACCCCGGGCTTTCTAGACCTTGTCTTCAACACTGCATAAGGTGATCGAAAAACTGCGAAAACAGCCCTACCCACATTGCAAGCTGAACTCCAAACACCTGAATTGTTGCAAGCCTGAGTAATTCATAGTGCTCGTCCTTAGGTTCCGTACAGTAGGTATCGTACACCATAACCCTATTCTTAACCCTATTCTTATTATTAATAACGCCCTACTGTCCTACTATACTATGTCAAGAATCTCCTTGTCCTTCTTGTTTCAGGGTCTCCTTGCGTGGAGGAGGTTCAGCGGATTCAGCAAATAGGCTCAGGAGTAAAGAAGCTACACGTATACTTGCTTACCATGTAGCCGTAAATCCTGCAAAACCCTGCAATAGTTAGTGAAACCCCTCTACCCCGGTTCATACCACCCATCAGCCTCCATTAGCCCCCACAAAGACACATCAAGCCTGTTAAAGCCCTCATGGCCAGCCGAAGCCTTATCGAAACCATACACCCCAATTCCGATGTAATCCTCAAAGTAACCCCTTACTTAAGGAACCCTTTTTTAAGTTTAAGGAACCCTAAAGAAGCTCTTCAAGGAAGCCTTTAAGAAACCCGTGTAAGGAACCCATGCCGGAACTCTTCAAGAAACCCACGCCGGAACCCTTCAAGAAACCCTTTAAGGGAACCCTTTTAAAGGAACCCTTTAAGGGAGCCCTTCCCTAAACCCTAAACCCTTTAAGGGGGACCCTTTTCAAGGAACCCTAAACCCCACCTAGGGTCTCGATCTCGATGGCCTCGTCCAACTCGCCATGGCGCTGGAGGCTCCAGGGACGTTGTTTGTGGTTTTAATGGGGTCTAGGTTCCTTTCCAGGTTTAGGGTTTAGGGTTTAGGTTCTAGGTTCCTTTAAGGGTTCCCTTTAGGGTTGCAGTAAAGATCATGAAGGTTACAGGGAGTTTTGGAGTTTAGGCTTTATGGGTCAGGGTTTAGAGTCAGGGGAGTTATTGGTCAGTTATTGGGGTCTAGTATTGCAACATAGTAGGGGTTCCCTTGAGGCTTTGTTGTTGGGGTTAGGTTAGGGGTTTAGGGTTGAGGTCTAGGTGGCCCTTCGGAAGGTTATGAGTTCGGTCACGTAGGGGTCTGAATACTTCGCAATACCATTCCTTAGCGGTTCCTGCTCATACGCATCTTATAGTATGCACCAACACCCAATTTTGAATATTCATGCCCTTATAGGATAAGTGTTGCGAAGTCTAACGGGGTTTGCAGGTGGTTGTAGGAGGGCTTTTTGTATGGTCTTGACAGTCTGGGATTTTGGGTCTTGAGAGTCTGCGGGCCGCAATCCGAGAAAGCCCTGAAACCCTGAACTGCCCACAAAGCCCGAGCCCCGCAAAAAACGCAACCAGTACACACCGAAGACCTTAAACGCTTGGACTGAGGTCAAGCATACCTTAAACTACCAAACCCTAATTTCTTGTAGGTTCTTATTATAAGCCCTAATATGGAGTTTATAGGGACCCTGTAAAAAAGTAGGTTTTGGCAGGTTAAGCGTAGATCCCAGTGACAAACCTGCTGGCCCAGGAATTGGTGAGCCATGAGGCGGCGAACAGGCTGAAGACGCTTGGCGAGCAGGCTGTCTAAGGCTTCTAGGCCCGGCTAAATCTTACAAGACAGTGGCGCGAATGATTTCCCAATACTAGTCCTTGCACTCCGGCCCCTCGTAGGATTCTACCGCAGTATACCCAAGACCCCCTTGTGATTCTTCAGGGTCCTTTATTATCTCCCTTTCCGACCACATGAGCAGGCGCATCAGTGTTCGTTTCCCTACACTGCTTGGAGGTTCATGGGTAGTTATAAGTGGGGTTATAAGTAGGGTAACTATAATTATAATCCTAATTAGGGGACTTATAACCCGACTTATAACTACCCATGAACCTCCAAGTGGTGGCATGCGTTGTATTGTGTTTCTCTTCAGTTTGCTCCAGGCCAGATGAGGTGTAGCAGATTCTTCTTATCATGACCGCTTACTTGGAGGTTCATGGGTAGTTACAAGTGGGGTTATAAGTCCCCCTAATTAGGGTTATACTTATAGTTACCCTACTTAAAACCCCACTTATAACTACCCATGAACCTCCAAGTATGGTTTCTGTGACTACTAGCATGGTGGTGGTAGTGGCAGCGGCGCGACGGAAGTAGCAAGCTAGGTCGTTCGTCAGCTAGTTAGCTCGTTGGTTGGTCAGTTAGCAAGCTGGCTAGTTCGGTAGATAGTGGTCATGTAGTCGTCGTAGCGGTCGTCGTCGTAATGAAGGGCTGACTTCTTATATTATGGACTTTGCGAAGCACCATGCAGCTGGGCACAAGAATAGCTCCAACGCCTGTCTTGTCAGCGCTACAGCACTACGGCCGTTCCTGCCGTCGCTCCATGTGGGCAGGCAGATGACAAGTTGTGCTCTAGCTTGCTGCTCTCCGCTGTGGACGCTGTCTTCCGGGCTCTGGCCCAGAACAAAGACTTTCGACACCAAGAGGGAGGCTTCGTCGTCGAGCATGCTATCACAGCGTTGCAGGATGAGCATACTCGCGTGCAGCCATGGACGTGGTAAACGAAGCGCTCAATTCATGGCTGTGGCGGTGCTAGCAACACTCCGCTTGACGAGTTCATGCCTGGTGTGTGTTTGGAGCAAGCCGTGCAGCAGACGGCCCAGACCGTGAAAGCATTGACGGATGTCGGGTGCAGAGTTTCAGAGTTTCAAGCGCCTTTGCAAGATGTGAGGGATTAGGCTGTAGGACCTTAGATTATAATTGTAATAGGGTGTTGGGGCATATCACAGAGGCGTATTACAGTAATTACCATACGGGTTCACGATTAAAAGTACGTCGAATGTTATGACGTTTCGAGGCTCCTCCTACGAATTCTGCAGCAAGGCCGCAGCTTGGAGTTCTCCGTCGGGGCTTTCAGACGCTCCAAACCCTAGGCCCTAGACCCTAAACCTTCAACCTAAAACCCAAGCAAGACTTAGTAATCCTGGGTCTTTGTTGGCCACAATTTTACATTTTCGTTATAATAAAGCCCAATAAAGATTAAACATGGTCATGTTTAATATAGCCCCGACAGGAAGCCAGAATCGGCCCTGAGGTTAGTGAGCATGAACATGCCTTCAGCCCACTTTAGGGTTTAGGGTTTAGGGTTTAGGGTGCCCTCAATCCGTCGCCTAGGACCGCATACCAGATCCACAACCTTCCGATGCCACGACGCTGCATTTGTGAGACGACCATGTCTAGGATCTTATCACTAGCAGCCTGCCATTTAGGAAACTGAGGTTGTTCATGGGGGCTTCTGGATTTTTTGAAGCTCCGATGTCAACCGGCGTTGGTTGGAGAAGGTCTTGGAGATCGGCAGTCTTTAAAGCGCTGAGGTGAAGCCTAAGCACTGAATCCTACCTGGACCCTAAAGAAGCTGCCTCTTGAGGGTTCCTTATTATGACTTCCTAAAAAAGTAGGTTCTTTGGGGTCAAGGTAAGCCCTTGACCCTAAACCCTTATCCCCTCACCCGTCATATAGGAGCCTGAATAACCTACATTAACCCTTAGCCCCGAGCTGCTTCATACATCAAGAAGGGCGGCATCGGAATGGACACGCTGAATCCCCAAATTTCTAAGCCGGCTCTGGCTGTGGCGTTGAGACCCACAGGATTAAGGTGTAGGGTTTAGAGTCTACAGTCTAGAGCTGTAGATCAGTTGAGGGTTCGAGGGTTTCAGGGTTTGAGGTTTGAGGGCCATACTACTGTACGTATACTCTACATCTACTATATTAAATTATACTATAGTATACTATACTGTACTGTCCTGTACTTTTCTGTACTCTGCTATACTATACTATACTTTACTATACTATACTGTAGTATACCATACTATACGATATGCTACTTTACCATAATATACTATGCTATACACTACATTATACTATGCTCTACTCTACTATACTAGACCACCCTATACTAGACTACGTAGACGAGACTATACTATACCTCACTAGTACTAACTCCACTAGTAAGACATATTTTATGCCAGTGCTAATTCCAATACTAGTACTACTGCCACTACTAGTATTCATACTAGCACTAATGCTAATGCTAATGTGCCGATCTATTTTGAGAACATGCACCAGAGGAAGCAATTTCTCAAAGCCTCGGGGAACAGCAGAGGCCGACGGTCGAATAATATAGGGGCCTTAATAAACTATAACTATAAGAAGGAACTCCTAAAACCCTATTCTAATTATTAAGGCCCCTACATTATTCCGGAATACTCGAAGATTCCATGAACCATGGTATGCCGTAGACTGCTACAACACACTGTAAACTGCTGATACAGTATGCCACGAACTGCTAACAGAATCATACTATAAATTAACATAACGCACTTTGAACTTCCATTATGTGCTGTAAAATAGACGTAGTATAGCTTGCTATGATTTATCTGCAACCTTGGCATCTATGATCAACGAGTACTCAATTTGGAGGGCTTGGGCTATAGAATCGTGTAGAACCCGTATGACGTTCGCTGCACTCACTTTTCAGGAACCAGAATCTCTCTCGCGAAGATGCTGCGGACCTCGTGCGTACCTGGTACGTGTCTTGACCGGCATTGAACCCTTTGATTTAGGTTTCCAGAGGTTCCGCTTAGGGTATGAATCATGTTGATGAGAGTTTTCAAGGACGCACTTCAGGTGCCGTTCGTGCAGATGCCCTAAACCCTAAACCGTAAACCCTAAACCCTAAACCCTAAACCCCAAAACCTTTCTGCTGACAGCCTTGGGATTTGGGCTGTGCTGAGTCACTTTGTTCTCCCCGTAAGTGCTGAGCCTCAAACATGAGCTCGAAGACCGAGCTTCATAAGAGTGTCAGTAGGGCTAAACCCTAAACCCTGTCTGTTTGGGGGTAGGTGTTCAGCTTTTTCGGAGGGCGCACAGAGCAGGCCCGCCTATAGCCTGAAGTGGCAGTGAAGACAAAGGTCTGCGAGACAAGTCAGAAACACCGTAAGGGCTCGAAGTAATAATGATGAAGGTTTGGGTTCGGGTTTAAGGTTTAGGGTTCAGGGTTTAGGGTTTAGGGTTTAGGGTTTAGGGTGTGCTTCCTTCGAGCTCCCTGTTATAATGCCCAAAGCCCTATTCTAACTACTGCCCCTATATTCCCCTAGACCGGGTAGAGGGTTGGCGGAAGGGTTTCGACCCTTGAAACTAACCAGTGCCAGATGGGTAATTCTCTACATTAAGTCCCTTCGTAGGTGCCAACACTGTATGGCGCCCTTATACAAAAAGCTCCGAAAAGGGGGACCCTAATTCAAAGATACTCACCAGACGAGCTGGCCAGGTGGGTTTCCTGCTTGCAGGCAACTTCTCTGCGGACTCCCCCGAGGAGGCCGGGATAATGTAGGGTTTCGGATACTCCCAGAGAGCCCAATACCCTTCAAACAAGGAATATACCTTAAATTATGGGGGCCTTAAGATTATGATTTAAGGTATATTCCTGAATGAAGGGGTATTTGGGCACTCTAGGTTTAGGCTTGAGAGTTTAGGGGTTTAGGGCTCCTTGGGAATAGCGGGCATTGATAATTCATGGTACTATTTCTCAGGAATACAGGGACATGGGTTTGGATAGTTAGTGATACTATCCCTTAAGGGTGACTCAGTATATAAGCATAGTACAGATGCTCTCGAAACCTTACTCTCATTATTCAGGCTTCTAGACTGCCGATAAGAAGCTGGACGCTTGAAGCTGTCTTGGTATTGTATTATTTAGGGTAAGTATTAGAATACACCAACATCATGTAACAAAAACTAACATGTAGGGTTTCAAGGTATCAGGCTTGGGGCTCGGGGGGTTATGAGTCTCATACTGCTATGCTGCTAGCAACCTGTGCGCACCCATGAGAGTGCAGGTATGGTCACATCAGACTGTGTGTTTAGGGTTTAGGGTTTAGGGTTATGTATTGTAGTGCAACGACAATGGTCATCAGACGGCAAAGAAATCTTTCAATGCAGGAAATGCACCTCAACGAGTGTTTGCAATTGCCATTACTTCCACAACTTTACGAAATACACCATTCTGCCGGCTTTTCGGCTCGTGGCTGTCTCCGGTTCAGCAAGCCGCAAGTATTTTAACCATGAGCCCTACACTCCAAAGTCCAACTCCCGAAACTGCTTTAAGGGTATCCCCTTCTAGCATTCCCCCAACTTGAGCCCTACCATTTCGAAGGTCCATGCCAAGAAGGCCATTTTTGCAAGGACGGCGCCGACTTTCTGAGGTTTAGGGTTTACGATTTGGGGTTCAGGGTTTGGTTTCAGCGTTCCAGTGCTTAGGGTTTCGTTTTTCGGATCTCAGGATTCCGTGTTTTACTCGGGTCCTGGCCATTTTCCCACAGAGAAGACGACTTGTGGCTGCGGGGCTGCGAAGCGCAGGATCTGCGAAGCAAGGATCTCACAGGTTCCCGAGCCCTAAAATCTAAACTCCACAAGCTTGTGAAAGGCCAGCTGGGTTTGGGGTTTAGGGTTTAGGCTTTTAGGGTTTAGCTGCTCCAGCAGATGGTAGCGATGTCGGATACCGCCCAAGCTCAACTGGGATTGTTGACTACGCAGGCCGACGATGTGCCTGTGCAGTTCCGCATGGCCATGCAGCAGATGAAGCTGCAGCACACAGAGGCGCCGCGCGTCCAGGCACAGGCGCACCCTCGCCAAATGGCACAAGCACAAGGAGCCCAATACCCCTTAAATAAGGAAGAAACCTTAAATCGTAACACTAAGGCCCCTAAAATTTAAGGTATATTCCGTAATTAAGGGGTATTGGGCTCTCTGGGCAAGTGTTGAAACTTGTGAGACAACAGATGGCTTCGGGAATGCAAGCACCGCGAACCCTGGGGCACTCCTCGCTTACGCCTGGCATGGGCGGCTCCAGATCCTCTAGGCCTCCCTTAAGAATTAGAATAGGGTTTTGGTGTATATTCTACTATAGTTATGATAAGGACCCACCTTGATTAATAATTTGAATAGGGTTTTGGGGTATATATTATTATAGTTATTAAAAGGACCCGCAAAATAGCATTAGGCAGCCCAGCGGTGAACCTCACACCCACACATGACGAATGTCGAAGAGTCTAACACCAACCTCGAGAGTCCCATGTCCTCCTACCGCAAAATGCCGTGCTGAAGCTTTAACCCAGAGAGCCTGCTATGAGGTGTTAATATTCCTTAAGTGGCATATTCCCCCTAAGCCCTAAACCGTAGTGGCATATTCTTCAGTAAACCCTAAACCCTTCTTGGGCTCTCTTGGCACTTCCCAACAATCTGAGCCTCAAGTACGTGAAAGTCCCGGAGTTTCCGACCCTCTGGGGTTTAGGGTTTAGGATATTAAATTACATTACACTACGTTAGATTGCATTATATTATGCACTAGCTGCTGTTTATTTCTTTTTTAAAATTTTGTCTTCTATGATATTATTCGATATCATATAATGATTATAGGGTGTTCTATGACATTCTACTGCACGATGTCATACTATAGTATGGTATATCGTAGTATATTATAGCATATTGGGGTATATTAGGTGCTAGGACAAATCCTAAACCCCTAAACCCCTAAACCCTAAACCCTAAACCCCGAAACCCTAAACCCCTCAGCCCTAAACCCTATAGTATGTTCTAGTATACTATGGTTTAGTAGAGCATCCCGACCCGGGCCGGAACCCCAAACCCCAAAGCCCAAGTCCAAATATTCTAGGGTTTGGGGTTTGGGGTTTAGGGCTTTGTTTTAGGGTTTAAGGTTTAGAGTTTAGAGTTTAGGGTTTAGGGTTGTGGTTTAGGGTGTAGGGTTTAGGGTTAAGGGTTTTGGTTTAGGGTTTTGGGGGTTGAGGGTTTAGGGTCTTGGGTTTAGGGTTTAGGGTTTAGCCCGAAAGCTTAAGCCCTTGAGTCCTGAACCGAAACCTTCAAAATGTGGACCCAAAATTGCGGTTCAGGGTTTAGGGTTTAGGGGCTTGGGGTTTAAGTCTTTAGGTAAGTTCCCAAATTGCTTTACATAAGTTCTGTATAGACAACCTTCAGAGTTATAAGTGTAGCTCCCCTCGTGCGAGGAAGTACTCAGCCGAGCCCTCAGCATCTGTGCAACGCAAGCGTGCGTGAGCAGATATTATAGGGGCCTTAATAATTACCTATACTCTTTAGGGGGTTCCTTATTATGATTATGCTAATGATTACCTATACTCTTTTGGGGTTCCTTACTATGATTATGCTATAGTATACCCCAAAACCCTATTCTAATTATTACGGCCACTTAGGGTTTTTAGGGTCCTGCGGTTCCTTTGAGGGCACCTTTGAAGGACACCATACGGGCTTCTGCAAGAGAGTCGCGTGTTAAACGGTTATGTGGGCTCCTTTGAGGGTTCCTGCTTGCAAGGTACTGCATAAACCCTAAACCCCTAAACCCTAAACCCCATGTTTCGGTTTCTACTACTTGGAGGTTCATGGGTAGTTATAAGTAGGGTTATAAGTCCCCCAATATGGGTTATCACTATAGTCACTATAGTTACCCTACTTATAGCCCCACTTATAACTACCCATGAACCTCCAAGTAGGGGAACTATAGGGTTTAGGGGTTTGGGTTTCAGGGTTTAGGTTCAGGGCTTTGCGTTTGGGGCGTTTACTTCCCGAACAACGTAGCAAAGCCTGAAGCCCTGAAGCTCCAAACCCAGAACTAACCATTCTGGCTTTAGGTTTGAGAATTTAAGGTTTAGGGTAAAATTCTGTAAACCCAGAACTAACGCTTTCTGGCTTTAGGGTTGAGAATGTAAGGTTTAGGGTAAAACTAACCCTTTATCCTGAAGCAGAAAAGCACCAGACTTCTGAAAACCACTGGAACTAACCCATGGGTTTAGGGTTTTGGGGTTTAGGGTTTAGGGTTTGGGTTTGGGTTTAGGGTTCAGGGAATTTAAGGTTTAGGGTAAAATTCTGAAAACTGCTGGAACCTGGAAGCGACCAAGGATTGGTCTGATGCTGATAACTGGCTTATGAAGCTGGAGGAGCAGCACTACAAAGGCCTCCGCGCAACCCTAAACCCTAAACCCCAAACCCTAAACCCTAAACCCTTAACCCCTAAACCCTAAACCCCAAACCCCCTAAACCCTAAAGCCTTTGGAATACCCTAAACCCTAAACCCCAAACCCTAAACCCTAAACGGGCGGGATCTAGGGTTTAAGGGCCAATTTAGGGTTTGACATGTCGCAAGTCTTGGGCTGCGGAGTCTTGGGACTCGGCCTCAGGACCTGAACCCTAAGTAATTTCTATGAGCCCTAACACACTAAACCCTAAACCCTAAA
>CAJNDV010017446.1:32474-50829 GCA_905221635.1 Symbiodinium sp. CCMP2456 | reverse complement strand
CTAAACCCTAAACCGCAAACCCCAAAGACCCGGAGCAGGCTCGCCAGTCCCATCCTACGACTCCACGCTGCGCCTGGTGCAGGGCATCGGCGAGACGCTGCTTGTCTTCATACAGTCATTACCCAGAGAGCCCCATACCCCCTTAACTAAGGAATATACCTTAAATCATTCAATTATATTAAATAAGGCTCCTTAATTTAAGGGAAAATTCCTTAATTAAGGGGTATTCGGCTCTCTGGGTAGGAGGGCCCTTGATAATTAGGGTTTAGGTTTCAGGGTTTGGGGTTTAGGGGGAGGGCCCTTGATAATTAGGGTTTAGGGTTTGGGGTTTAGGGCATTGGGGCCTTTGGTACTTTGGGTTTAGGATTTAGGAATTAGGGTTTAGGGCTTTGGGTTTAGGGTTGTTTAGGGAGGTTTACACAAAGTAGGTCGCAAGTGTTGCCAGCATCATAGGCATTCGAGGTACGTGCTGACTTGGCCCAAGCGCCACAGGTTAGCTTGGTTTAGGGCTTAGGTTTTTTTTTTGCCGATTGATGTCCGTTAATAAAAATCGTAGGCTAGAGTAGTATTCCTAAGGGGACTTATTTGGGTTTAAGGGTAAGTTTAGGGCTTAGGATTGGGGGCTTACGATTTAAGGGGTTGGGGTTTGGGTTCAAGGGCCGGATGCCCTTGGCCGTGAGCTAAACACCCTTCGCCCTTAAGAGTGTAGGGCTCGGGGTAAACTTGGGTCTGAATAATCAAGTTGCTATACCATAACGCTATCATGCAACTTCACGTTTTCATTAGTTCAGGGCCAAACACGGGGCCCAAGAGCTAGTGACTTCTCCGCGCTGGAGGCTTCAGTTAAAAACATATGAAGAACCTCGTAGGTTCGTAGAGCCTCTAGCAAGACCTCTTTTTCCAAGGTTTTCAGAGCCGAAAGCACACTATACTATAGAACGCGTATCAAAGCCCTACAAAGCCCCCATAAAGATCCTATAGGACCCTCCCTACAAAGCCCCCATAAAGATCCTATAGGACCCTCAATAAACGCAATAAAGTCCCTGTAAATACTGTAGAAGAACCCTTATAAACCCCCAAAAGACCCTCATTTCAAAGGTATTTCCATTTCAACGACGGCGAATGCCGCGCGCTGAAGACGACCCTTCGCGACATGGAAGGCTCGAGCCCCAGGTCTTAAAAAATCAACGGTAGGGATTTAGGGTTTAGGGTTTAGGGTTTAGGGTTTAGGGTTTAGGGTTTAGGGGTTTTGTGGTTGAGGGTTGATAACTTATTTATGGGTTAAGGGTTTCGGGATTTGGAGTGGACTAGGGTGTCGGGGTTTAGTGGTTTGGAGTTTAGGGGCTGAGTGGTTAAGGGTTTAGAGGTTCGTCGATAGTAGCGACAAACATAAGAACAATGTTAGGAGCAGTATAGCAGCAAAAGCATTTGTACAGAAAGCCGTACGTAGTTATAGCTCGCAGACAATATTGTGGTAAAAGAGATGAATTAATAGTTTTACCAAGCCTCGTTTTGCTACCGATATTCCTAGTAAGCAGACAAATATCAGGATGTTGTCGATGTTAGTGACGCCAAGCATGATGCTCCTGACATACTGTAGACAAGTATCGTCATGCTGCGTCATGCTGATGGTCTTTGCAGCTACCCTCCTAGTGTCAAGGCCACAGCTTTGAAAAATGACGTGAGGCCGTGGCTAGATTCTGCAAAGAGATGTGAAGCTCCTTTCCTCAACCTCACTTAAACGCTAAGAAGCCCTACACCCGACCGACTCACACTCGCAGGCAAGAAAGCAGGTCGTGTGCGTCTCTCTACCTTCTACAAGAAGTCGCTATACAGCCACTGGCGCTTCACCGAGAAGGCCGGGACAAGCTGCCCCTTTCAGCCGCGCACAGCCCTAAACCCTAAACCCTAAACCCTAAACCCTAAACCGTGGTAGTGGTGGTGACATGCTAGCCATGGCATCAAAGAGCTGAGGAATCGTGTAGTCGTTGTGGGAAGATTGGTTAGAACACCTTGACACATAGGTGATGACCACGATGAAGCTGCTGATGGTGATGGAGGGAGTCTGCCGATGGTGTGCATGACCGTGTTGCTGATGGACGGCAGCAAGACCTAGCTCGTGATGATCATAGTTTTGATAGGGATATTTGTGTTCTTGATGAAGATGCGACGCTGCTGGTGGTGGTGGTGCTGCTCTTGATGACGATGTTTTTGGATGAGGCAGATGGTTTTTGCTGCCGGTAATGCTGCCGGTAATGCTGGCGGTACTTGGAGGTTCATGGATAGATATAAGTGGGGTTACAAGTCCCCTAATACGGGTTATAATTCTAGTTAGTGTACTTATTACTCCACTTATAACTACCAACGAACCTCCAAGTAGTGCTGGGTAGCGGTGCTGGCGCTCCGGCTGGTCTTACTTGTTGTGATAGTGGTGCTGATCGGGAGAATTACTAGGTTCCCCAGTAGTACCCTTTTGCCCTTTTTCTTTTTGGGTTCCCTGATTAAAACTAATGCTAGGAAAGGGTACCCTTATTATTAACGGGCTACTGGGGAACCTAGATCAGTCAGTATGAATGATTCTAGCAGCGGTGGTCGCGCTGTTCAGGAGCAAGAAGTAGACAAGCAACTGCCCTGAATGGTGTTGCCAAGGGTCATCGTCTGATCGTAGGAAAAGCAATCGTAATGGTAGACCTACCCGTAAGCATTGCCGGATGCAGGTGTTGTCATGTATTGTCGATATCTGCGAGTTAGGGTTGCGAGAGCCTTCTGCACTACCGTGCCGATGACCATGAACCAGCCCAGCATTCCGAATACAGTTTCAACATATCTGTGAGCCTGACATATTCCAATGTCGAGTTCCTTAAACCGCAAACTCAAAGTAAGTGGGTTCGAACTGCCAGCAAGGATCATGCTAAGATATTATGCTGGGTGGTTGCCAATAAAGTAGTTAGTAGGGAAAGAAGGTAGACCATATCAAGCATGACAGTTGCGAGGGAGGAACAAGCGCGATTGTCATGCCAACCTTCGGTTCAGCTAGTTTAGTGCACGAACACACGTTGGGTCCAGGATTTTCATCCTACGCCCTGAACCCTAAACCCTAAACCATAAATTGACTAAGCCCTAAACCCTGAACCGCCCCCTTCCCCTGCTACCCGTTTCAGCTTCCCCTGTCCTTTCCCAGGCGCATCCCCAGAGAGCCTAAATTAAGGAATGTACCTTAAGTTATAGAGGGCTTAATCTTATGATTTAAGGTCTATTCCTTAGTTAAGGGGTATTGGGCTCTCTGAGTCCATGCTACCCTTTCTGTGTCTTTGTGTCATGTGCCCTTCAACATACGGTTGATGATATAAATCCTGCATTACCGTAAGGACCCTAAACTATGGGAATTATGGAAAAACCTTATGGGTACTGAAGAGTTTTATATCATCAACCGTAGTGGTTTGCTGCGATGTAGTCGAGGCAGATCCAAAACGACCACGAATCCTGAACCCTCAGCCTTGTATGCCCTAAACTCTGCACCCTCAACCCAGCTTCGGTTCAGGGTGTAGGGTTTGGGCCCTGAACTAAACCCTAAACCCTAAACTTTACGGTTTGTTTGACCAAGTCTCAAGCCAAATGCCAGGCCGACTATCTGCGAACTCTGGGTGCCCTGGATGACTCCGATGCCCGGCTGTTCTGAAGAAGCCTTGTTTTTGTCCGATATCCATATCATTCTATGTGTGTATATATATATACTGTAAATATATATATATATATATATATATATATTTATCTGTGTATATATATATATATGTTATGTGCGTGTGTGTTTATGTGCAATACCAATACAATAAGCAAAAACATCGCTGTACATGTGTACAGACCTGTGTCGCCACTTGCGCGACCATCTGCAGATACAAGTTCCGCACATGCACACGTGCACGCCCATGTGCATGCATGTCTGGTTTTCGTTCGTACTCCAGGGAGCACTTGTTGGCATTTCTTGCGGAGGTAGCTCTTTCAGAAGACTCCGGAGCCTTTCGATCTATGGGTAGAAAGCCGAAAACTCTATCCGTTTATGCCAAGCAAGTAAACTGAATTTTCCTTGTCAATCGCAGCCGCTCTCAGACAATTATAGCGTAGCCTCGAAGAGACGTATCTCCGAACTCGTAACAAACGGCAAGAACGGAAAGCTCAAAACCTCAAACCGCAAACCCTAAACCCAAACCCTAAGTCCTAAAAACTAAACCCTAAACCCCAAACCCCAAGCCCTAACCCCAAACCCAAAACCCCAAACAACTAAGCCCTAATCCCCAAACAATCATGCGGAGAAAGGCCTCAATCCACTGTTCAAAAAAACTAAACCAAAAAGCTGAAAGCTCCAAACCCCACAGCTCTGGTAGCCCTGAAGTCCCTGAAGCCCCACACCCAGAGCGCGAATGTTGTCTTGGCTTAGGGTATCGGGTTTAGGGTTTCGGGTGTAGGGGTTTAGGATTTAGGGTTTAGGGTTTCGGGTGCAGGGCTTTAGGATTTAGGGTTCAGAGTTTAGGATTTAGGGTTTGGCGTTCAGGGTTTATGGTTTAGCATCTCTCCCTTCTGGAAAGCATCGCTGCCACCCCAGGATGAGAAGCAGCCACAGGCCGACTTGTGCCGTGGAAGTTCAGGGTTTGGGAGTTCCTTTAAGGGCTCCTTTAAGGGATCTATAGCAGTTCCTTTTGCGGAATCTATACCAGTTCCTTTAAGGGCTCCTTTAAGGGATCTATAACAGTTCCTTTGCGGAATCTATACCAGTTCCTTGAAGGGCTCCTTCAAGGGATCTATAACAGTTCCTTTGCGGAATCTATACCAGTTCCTTTAAGGGCTCCCCTAAACCCTAAACCCTAAACCCTAAAGGTTATAAGGGTTCCTTTCTAAGGGTTTCCCTTCGAGGGGGGGTGTCCAGGACGGTCCGGGCTTTGGGTTTTAGGGCTCAGCCTTTCGAAGCAGAGAGTTTCGTGGTTTAGGGTTTAGGGTTTAGGGTTTAGGGAATTACCTTTACTATTTTGGGGGGTTCCTTATTCTAATTATACTATGAAGGACCCCACAACCCTATTCTACTTATTAAGGCCCCTACATTAGATGGGGCGGCGACCGGTTAAGGATCTTCGGTTCAGGGTCCGTGGCTTTTGGGGTTTCGGGTTTAGGGTTCAATGTTTTGGGTTGAGGATTTTGGGTTTAGGGTCCGTGGATTTAGAGGTTTAGGATTTTAAGCTTAGGGTCTGTGGCTTTAGGGGTTTAGGGTTTAGGGTTCAATGTTTTGGGTCCGTGGATTTAGGGGTTTATGGCTTCGGGGCTGTTGGGCGGTTTAGGGTTTAGGGTTTAGGGGTTTCGAGGGCCAGGGGTGAATTGGCTTTTTGGGTTCGTAGGTCCCCTGAACCCTAAACCCTAAACCCTAAACCCTCTAGGTGAGGAGAGTGAACATTTGCTGACGGGGATCGCCTGCCAATTCCTGACTGGAAGAAGCCCTAAACCCTAAACCCTTACTGGAAGAAGCCGTCAACCCTACACCCTAAACTCTCAACCCCTGAATGAATCGGAACCCATCACCTACAGGAATTTGCTTTCGTAGCAGTTGACCATTACCGGGTCGGGGGCTGCCATGAATGAAGAGAGCAAGACACCCCCCCCAACATGTAAACCCTAATCCCTTGATGGAAGCAATCGTTTGCACAGGCAATACGGTTAATACAGCCTTGAAATACATATATATATATATGTGTATATATATAATATGTATATATATATATATATACGTGGCTTTAAACCATCCGATGAATACCGAGTCCTATGCTTAGCTTCCAGAGCAGGGTTCCACCGGAAGTTCTCTCACATCAATGAAGGAGGCACAGGTCAGGTTGTAGTGGTTCTTCTTCCGAATTCTCACAGGTCATCATCGCCAACTACATGATGGTTTGGGCCTCGATTCAGATGACCGGGCCTGCAAACGATGCATTCGATGTTCTAGGAAATGATGCTTAGCCTTGGAGTGGTAGGTTAGGCGGTTGAGGGGTCAGGGGGCTTAGTAACCCTAAACCTTAAACTAACCATATAGAACACCCTGATTCATTTTGGTTCGAAGATATGCACACCCCTCATTTCGACGAGCCCTAAACCTAAACTTAGGACCTAAACCCTAAGCTGCTACGGGCTCCAGACTTTGTGCAGACAGAAATCAGAAAAGAGCCCTAAAAAACACAACCTGAGCCGCTCCGAAGGCAAGCCCCTTCCGATTAAAGGTGTGGCGTCTGAAGCTTTACGACCTTGAACCTCGCCACCAACACCGACCCCATCAGCCCAAAGCCGTATACAGGCTCAGACCCAAGACTCCGGGACCCCAAATGCGTAAAGGACCACTAGGAAACCCTAAACCCTAAACCCTAAACCCTAAACCCTAAACCCTAAAGTATGCAAAGCAAGACCCCGAAGCCCCAACCCTCCAAACCGTAAGCTATCAAACCCGAGCCCCAATCCTAAAACCCAAGCCAGAAATCCAAAAACCTTAAATCAAGCCCTAAACCCTAAACCCTAAACCCTAAACCCTAAACCCTAAACCCTAAACCCTAAACCCTAAAACTGAGATCTGCGAGCCTTCGGCCCCGAGGCGCGTCCGAACTGCTTGGAATCGTCGGGTTTGCCATGGCCTCAGAGGGTTTAGGGCTTTTTAGGGTTTAGGGTTATAGGTTTGTAGGGTTTTTAGGGTCTAGGGTTTAGGTTTGTAGGGTTTTTAGGGTTTAGGGTTTAGGTTTGTAGGGCTTTTAGGGTTTAGGGTATAGATTTTAGGGTTTAGGTTTTAGGGTTTGGGGTTTGGGGTTTCGATTTTAGGGTTTAGGTTGTAGGGTTTAGGGTTTAGCTTTTAGGGTTTAGGGTTTAGGGTTTGCGCTTGGAGTGTGTTGCAGGGCCCGAATACCAAAACCTTACCTTACAGCCTGAATGTAGTTTGGGGTTTCAGGCTTAGGGGATACTAAGCCCTAAACACCTGAAGCTACGGGTCTGGAGGATATGATTCCGGGCTTGCCGAAAAGTTGAGGATGCTGGTTCTGAGGCGGGCTCAGCATGTTTCGCAGAAGAACTCGAAAGGTTGAGATCGGGTTTCGGGTTTAGGGTGGGCGTCTTTGGCTTTCCCAAACCCTAAACCCTAAGCCCTAAACCCTAAACCCTAAACCCTAAACCCTAAACCCTAAACCCTAAACCTTAGAGACACTTGGAGCGGGAACCTCCGTAATTAGTGCGGGCAGGCTATATCCCTGCCACCGAGCGCCTCAGCCCGCCAGTCGTACACTACTGGGAGGTTCATGGGTAGTTATAAGTGGGATTGTAAGTCCCCTAATATGGGTTCTAACTATAGTTACCCTACTTATAACTCCACTTCTACTACCCATGAACGTCCAAGTAGGGCTTGCCTTCTTTGCAGCTCACAGATCTTGAGCCCCGAAACCCGAAACTGTATCGAAAATAGCTTTCTAATGATTTCTAGTTTTGGGTCGAGTGGAGGCGTAACAAGAAACAGAACCACTTTTTAGCACCCCGAGCCCGACCCTAGAGTGCAATGCGCGGTGATTCATGAAGGGGCCTTATTAATTATCGACATTATTTTGGGGGCTCCTTTTTAAAAGCATACTTTAAACGGCCCCCAAACCCTTTCTTTAGCTTGTTAAGGCCCCTACAATAGACGCTTCACGCGCACCTGTGCCTCTTAGGTATGCGATTTGTTGCCGGAACGAATGCCGCTTGGCTGCTGCAGGTTTATTGTGTTGCGGCGCTCCTCGGTCTCGTCTAACTACTATCCATCTATAGTTATACATATATAAACATCTTATAATAATAATAATATATATATATATATACATACATATACATATATATACATATATATATATATATATCTATATTTATACTTACATGTATTTATTTAGATAATATAGTAAGACAAAGTATAGCACCATCATATCGCGATATTTGTTGTCATATGGTATATCAAAGCATAACCTTTTGTATTCCACTTAACACAATTTCTACATAGACACTTTTGTGAAAATACACATACACGTATGTATGTATATATATATATATACAGATTTGTATGTAATGGTGTTTCATCATTAGTTTGCTTATTGGTTCTTTTCTTCTGAGTTTTGACGGAGCCTGTCTAGGTACGTGTGTCGTGCAACTGTAGATAAACTTATACATAACACCTTGCAGACAAAGCACGAAACCATCTATGCATATGGGGGAATGCATGCGAGCGTGTGCACAGACGGACTAATTCAAATCTATGCACGTTGGTGAATCTTGGGTGCAACCCCCCCCAACCCCCCACCCCCCCAGGCGTTCAGGGTGTAGCCAGAGAGGCAGCTTCTCCCTATCATTATCTCAAGGGAGCATTCGCACATATTATGGGCATTGAGCTTTGTAGCCCCTCTACTTGTCTACTTGGAGGTTCATGAGTAGTTGTAAGTGGGGTTATAAGTAAGGTAACTGTAATTATAACCCACATTAGGGACTTAAAACCCCCTTTATAACTTCCCATGATCTTTTTCCGTTGGAAAAGCTGTGACTCGAAGGCGAGGACCTCATGGGCCAGCTCGAGACCAATCTTCAGACTGCCGTGGCGAATCCCAAACAGATCGCCTCGCTTGCGGGCGGCCCAGAGAGCCAGAGAGTAATATAGGGGCCTTAATAATTAGAGTAGGGTTTTGGGGCCCATTGTACTATAAGCATAATAAGGAACCCCCAGAACCCTATTCTAATGATTGGCCCCACATTATGTTTCGGTCCGGAATTGTGTTGGTACGTTTTGAACTGCAGACGCCCGTTTGGGTTCTCGAGGGCTCACTGGCTGCGATGGCATGGGTTCATTTAGCTGCTGCAACCCGAAACCTACATGATGAACAACTCTGGACAGACAGCCACACAGCCAGTAATCAATCATCACCAACAACATCAGCACAGATACCATCATCAACACAAAATCACCGTCGTCATCACCACCACCGTCATGATCGTAGTAATGATGCTAGTCATCAGTATCAACAACAACATCATCATCACCATCATCATCATCATTATCGTCATCGTCATCACCATCACTGTCATCATCGCCCTCATTATCATCAGTTTCGTCATCATCATCAGCAGCATCTTTGTCTACCAGCAGCAACATCCTGTGCAGCTGCATCATCAGCAGCACCGCCAACGTTGTTGTCATTGTCTGCATTCCCAAAAGCGGCAATGTCACCGTCATCGTCACTGTTATCCCCCTTGTCGTCGGCATCCCCCATCACCTGCATTGGCATAATCCTTACCATCATGACTATGAGTGACTATCACCTTCATCATATTCGTGCCCGACGCAGGCGTCAGCAAGACTGAGAAAAGAAGCGTCAGCATCGGCAACAACATGCAACAGCAGCTGTGCATCCTTGTGGATGTTTAATTGTGCATGCCCAATTGTCGCGAGGACCAACGCTGATGAAGGTTTGTTGGACGGTAGCTAGGCTTTTGGCACTGAATTTCGAATTTCTTGTCGACGACTCCCTCGGCCACATGCTGAAAACTTGAAACCCAGTGGCCCGTGTAGCTTACCCAAAGCACAGCATGTCGAGTACCTGCCGTCGCGGGCCATTCTGGCACAATCTGCCCAAGCACCATACCCCAATTATCAAGGCCCCCTATACTAAAATCCTGCTAAAAACCATGAAACTGCCCTTTCCAGGCGCCCCGCGTCATTTAGGAACCTGAGGTCAAGACCCCGGTTCCTGTCAGAGTTTGCCAATCTGGCTTGAGGCTCATCGATCTTAGCAGAAGGCGTCCATGAGATGTCCCGGAACACCTACCCTTGCTGTATCTTGCTGTGCCGTATGACAGAACGAGAAGCCACCACCCGTTGTTTTTCCCCATTCATTCAGTGCTCTTCAGAAGGTTTAAGTCCGAATCCACGACACCTCTGTACGGCAGCCCTAAGCATCCGAACCATCGCTCGCCGCGCTCAGAATCACCAAGCCCAGAACCCTCAACCCGACTGAAAAAGCGATAATATTTTTACATAGGGGCCTTAACCATTACCTATACTATTTTGGGGGTTCCTTAGTATAAATATAGTATATTGCGCCCAATAACCCTATTCGAATTATTAAGGCCCCTATATTGGGCCCAATAACCCTATTCGAATTATTAAGGCCCCTACATTACTTCCGACAGGTCGCGAACATGTCCTCCGACACGGCCCTCTCCTCAAGTTCTTGGGAAAGGGCTAGGATACGGGGTGATGTGAGGGGTTACCGTAAGGCGTGCTAAAGGGTTATATGGTGCTATGGCGGACGGGTACTACAAGGGGTTCTATACGGGCTATTACAACTGGGAGCACCAGAAGGGGCTCAAAGCATGGGTACAGAAATCATAAGGCTTGCAACACGGGGTGGCGCTTGGACATGACCGTGCAAGCACACAAACTACACTACTAACGCAGCGTGCTTCTTGAGGCTGGATGCAAGTCCGTGACCAAGTCATAAGCCCAGATCCCAAACCCTAAACCCTAAACCCTAACCCCTAACCCTCTAAATCTCTAAACCTCTAAACCCTAAACCCTAAAACCCCACAGTAAACCCGAAGCCCGAACTCCCGAATCCTAAGCCCCTCAACCCTAATCCTGAACGCTTATTGTTTAGGGTTTAGGGTTTAGGAACCCTGGATCCTGTAACTCCTGAAACCCTAAACCATCCTAAGCCCCCAATCCTAACCCCCAAGCCCTTGAAACCTTGATATGGGTAGTTCTCTAGATTAGGGTCCCTTTTGGGGTTCTTTTGATAAGGGTGCCGTAGTATATTGGGCACCTACAAAGGGACCATAATTTAGAGGACTACCCATATGCCCCCTCTAAGCCCTAAGCCCTAAACCCTAAACCCTAAACACCCTAAGACCCTAAAACCCTAAAACCCTAAACCCTAAAACCCTAAAACCCTAAACCCTAAACCCTAAACCCTAAAAAACCCTAAAACCCTAAACCCCCAAACCCTAAACCATAAAAAAACCCTAAACCCTAAAACCCTAAACCCTAAAGCCCTAAACCCCTAAAGCCCCAAACCCTAAACCCCTAAACCCAAAAAACCCCTAAAACCCTAAAACCCTAAACCCTAAAATCCTAAAACCCCTAAAACTCTAAGAAGCCCTAAAACTCTATATTCTTTGGGCTTCCTAAAAAAACCCACATTCTTTGGGCTTACTCAGGTGACGGCGCCTCGGGTCCTGAGCCCCGTGCTGCTCCAGCGCCTTGAGCAGGTCCCGTCGGGTCGTTGGGAGTTAGAGTTTAGGGTTTAGGGTTTAGGGTTTAGGGTTTTAGGGTTTAGGGTTTAGGGTTTAGGTTTTTTTAGGGTTTTTTAGGGTTTTTTAGGGTTTAGGGTTTAGGGTTTAGGGGCTTTGGGTTTAGGGTCTAGGGTTTAGGGCTTAGGGGTGTAGGATTTGGGGTTTAGGGATTTGGGTTTGGGGTCTACTGCAGGGTTTAGGGTCTGGGGTCTGGGTCGTTTAGACCCAGAGAGCCCAATACCCCTTAATTAAGGAATATACACTATTAACATCGGCATTAAGGTCCCTATCATTTAAGGTATATTGCTTATGTTAAGGGTATTGGCCTCCCTCAGGAGTTTAGGGTTTGGGTTCAGGGTTTGCGGTCTTGGAAATACTGAGTTTGGGCTTGGTGGTTGGGGTTTAGGTCCTGGGGCTTAGGGTTTGGGTCTAGAGTTTAAGTTTGAGGTTTAGGGTTTGGGGTGTAGAGTGGAGGGTTTGGCGTGGTTCAGGTTTTTGTTTGGTCCCTAGGTTGTCGGGTTGTACTAGAGTTCTATAGGGTCTTATGGGTTCCATGCAGGTTTCACAAGGGTTCGATGAGGTTTGCGGGCTTGGGTACTTGGAGGTTCATGGGTAGTTATAAATGGGGTTAAGGCCCCTAGTATGGGTTATAATCACAGTTACCCTACTTATAACCCCCGCTTATAACTACCCATGAACCTCCATATAGAGGGTTTGAGGTGTCAGGTTGCTAGGGCTTTGCAATGGCCTTACAGCGCTTTGTGCACTGGGGCCTAGTAGGTTGTTTCATGTTTATAGGGGTTCGGGTTTAGGGTTTAGGGTTTAGCAATCTAAAATCTTAAACCCTGAGTGAATCCTAGCACCACAATGCCATCTTCGGGTCTATGCATCTATTCTTGCGAGCATCAACAATTTTAGTCTGCATATAGAGTCCATGTATGACAAAGGGCTTGGAATAAGTAGTGGCAATACTTCGTATCCCCCTGCATTCCATAAAACAAATATAGTAGAATGTACCCCAAGACCTTACTTTGCTGAGGAGCTTCGATCGTTTGACTTAGACTTCACGGTAGTTTGTGCTTAAGCTTTCGGGTTCAGTGTTGCGGTTTAGGGTTTAAGGTTTATAAGGTTTAGGGTTTAGGGTTTAGGGTCCCGCCATGGAGGCCCCTAAACCCTAAACCCTATACCCTAAACCCGAAACCCTAAACCCTAAACCCCAAAACCCTAAACCCTAAACCCTAAACCCTATTGCCAAAGAGCCCGACATCCCAGTCAGCCCTCCGCTGTAGGTGGCTTCCGCGAACAACGGGCAGGCAACGGGGTTTAGGGTTTAGGGTTTAGGGTTTAGGGTTTAGGGTTTAGGGGTGGCCCAGGGCAAAGGGGAAAGAGTGTTTGAGGAGGTCACGGATCTGTTTGGGGCTAATATAGAGGTCGGAGCAATTACTGATAGCCTCATAGAATCTAACATGGCGCTTGTATTATGAGATTTCAGGATCCAGGGCGTAGGTTTCAAAATTCGCAAGTTGAAGGTACTACGGAGCAAGGCCCAAATGTTGAGAAGAACGGTTTAAGGTTTGGGGAGTCTACTACTCACGAGTTTACGGTTTGATAGTATCAAGACTAGCGCATCACAATCTCTTAGTGGGATCCGCCATAACAGCCTCAAGCCTGAAAATTTCGCATTGACATGAACACCCTGAACGCAAGACCTTGACGGGCAGTGCTCTGTTAGTTTGGCGCGCGTGTGTGTGCGTGCGTGTGTGTGTGTGTGTGTGTATCTGCTGTCAGTTGCTCGTTTTGCAGTTTGCACGTCCTGATCCGTAAGCACTAGACTCTAGACAACCTGAGCCCTAAAAGCACGACGCCTTGACCTAGCTGAACACTCAACAATATGGCGCCACAGGGTTCACACCGGAACCCTCAAGCCCGATTCTACTTGTTGAAACCCCTATATCAGTATACCCCATAAGATCCCAAACACCTTAGAAGATCTATATGGGGGTTTCCGAAAATGGGGGACCCTAGTATAGTACCCTAGATACTAGGATCCTTACTATAAGGACCCCAAAATAAGGTACCCCTGATTCTCGGAACCAAACCCTAAACCCGAAACCCTAAACCATATGACGAAGAAAGTCCGCGTGCTAGAGCGGGACAGGTTCCTCTGCACGGACGCCTTTTCGCCCAGTGGATGCATCATGCCTACCCACGAGAGTCACTTGGCCGGCAAGGAGCATAATCACCGGGTTTAGGGTTTGGGGTAATATAGGGCTTTATAGAAGTTTGCAGGGTTGTTATGAGGATGTGTGCGGTAAGATATAGGCATTGATATTTCCTCCCGGTATATCGCAATACAGTCGCAAACGGACTGTCAGGGGCTTCTAGATTTTTTCAAATGTTCAGACTGCTGCACATGGTATTTACAAGAACAACTCTAGCACAACTAAGAGCAGTGCTTGGGTTTGGGGTCACGTGGCATGCAGGATTTCCGTGCAGGAGTTGTCGGTTTCACACGAGAAGACTAGGATTCGTTGCGGCATATTGTAGCACGTGTTGCATTGTATAGTATAGGGGTATGAGAGTACACAGCTGGGGTTGTAGAGATAGTTTAGAGGAGAGCAGAGCCTGAATGATACTTCTGTCGCCAATTCCGGATGGTACTTCTCGATGAAGAGTAGCGAGTAGCGCCGTCCAGACATCGAATAAAGCCCAAAACCCTACACCCGTTTTGGGGATAGGGCCGATGCCTTCAAGGGTTTAGGGTTGGTGCCCTCTAGGCCTATAGCACATTGGATTTACCGTTTAGGGTTGCGTAGGGTTTCGCGCCGGGTGCGTAGCTGCACACCCGGAACCCTGAGGCAGACAATACAGCCCTTACGAAGCCCTAAACCCAGCAAGGGAGCTCGTAAGCTTCCATCCTAGACACCAAAACCCTCTCAGATTTAGGGTTTAGGGTTTGAAACTAGCAACACAAACCCTTAACCCCACACCTGTCGTCAAGCCCGTCAAGCTCCACCAAAAGAGCCCGCTCTTTTCAGCCCAAAGCCCTAACCCCTAACCCTGATCCCCCAAAGTTTTAAACCCCAAACCTTAGCTGCCAATATCCTATATTTCCAAACCTCTCTCCCTATGCATATATATATATATAATATACTTCTAATATGTACATGTATATATATATATATATATTGATACATATATATATATATATATATATATGCATGTGTGTGTGTGTGTGTTATACTGCAGTTTACACCAAAACCCTGTTCTTGTGTTCAGTCCCCGCCATATTAGGAGCCTGCCCCGAGGTGTCCCTACCCCCACGAGTTTGGCACCACCAGCCCACAGACTCCAGATGAGTGGATGAAGGCGGGGTTTAGGGTTTAGGGTTTTGGGGTTTGGGGATTTTGGGGTTTGGGGGTTTAGGGTTTAGGGGTTTGGGGGTTTAGAGTTTAGGGTTTTAGGGGTTTTAAAGGGTTTAATGGTTTGGGGTTTAGGGTTTCGGGTTTAGGGCTTCGGAAGGTGTGTGTTTTTGGTGAGTTTACGAAGGTTTCTTGTTTTTTGGCTAAAGCCTAAACCCTGAACCCTAAACCCTAAACACACATCGGCTTCATTGTAGCCTCGAAGTGTCTGAGCCCCGCCAGTACAGCGGGGAAGCATGCTGGCCGTGTCAGTGAACCCGCCGGTGGGAAGGGGGGACGCCTTTTTGGCCGTGGCTTCCGAATCCCGCAAACACCAAGCAGCACGCATGTTGGTCATGTCTCTGAGCCTGGCAGTCTAGCCCTAAACCCTAAACTCTAAACCCTAAATCCTAAACCCGAAAATATGGGGGGGGGGGGTGGGGTGGGGAAGCATTTGGTGGTGGTCTTCCATAACCCTAAACCCGAAACTCCTAAACGCTAAACCCTAAAATGGTAAACCGCTGGACTTGTTGCATAAGCTTCGTTTTGGAAGATGTTTTATCTCATGTGGGAGCCTTCGGTATGTCAGCAGCTTTTTTAAGGGATGACGTAGGGTGCTGCTGTAGTTGAAAACCTGAATCCTTAAACCCCCAAACCCGAAACCGTAAGCCTGGAAGCTCTGAGCTAAAAGCCGCAAGTCCTACTCCCATCGAGTTCGAGTCTCCCTAAACCCTAAACCCTAAACCCTAAACCCTAAACCCTAAACCCTAAACCCGACTTCATGGGGAAATGAAGGACTTGAGTCTAGGATGGACGCAGGAGCTCTCGGCAAGGAGGCTTCCAACAACCAGAAGCCTTCACACTTCTCCAAATCGACCTGATGTAGGGGCCGTAGTCATTTGAATAGGTTTTGGGGGGTATACTATATACTACAATTATAATCTGCAACCCCCCAAACTAGTATCGGCAACTATGAAGGTCCCCTATGTTATTTCGTGGTTTAGGGCTTACGGCTCCTGAAACCCGACAGCCCAGATGCTGAAGGGTCAGATCTTCCCACTTCGGCATGTGGTGGCAAGGAGGTCAAACCCAAAACGCTAGAAAGAAGCCGCACAAGAGCCCCCAACATTTGCCTCACTTCGAGGTTCTGACCCCAAACCTACACCCTAAACCCTAAACCCTAATTCTTAAACCCTAATTCAACCCTAAACCCTAAAGCCCTCTACACCCCTAAACCCTAAACCCTCAACCCCTCTAAACCCCCCCAAGCTCCAGAAGTAGAAGTTCCAGGAGACGGGTGCTGCGGACTCATCGGCCAGTGTGGAGGAGATGCAGAAGCAGGTTGCTACAAGAGCCCTAAACCCTAAGCCCTAAACCCTAATCCCTAAAGCCTAAACCCTAAACCCTAAACCCTAAGCCCTAAACCGAGTGTTGTCAGGGTTCCTTCAATCGTTGTCTTCATGAAACTTATTGGCCTTCCTTCGAGGTTTCCAGCGGAGTCTCTGAACCCTAAAACCCTAAAGCCCCAAAGCCCTAAGCTGTCGGTCTTAGGGTTACATTGTATTGAGGGTTTATGGTTTAGGGGTTTGGGGTTTAGGGTTTAGGGTTGCCGTGACGGTTCGTTTGCAGGGGCTGCGTAAAAGGTTTTAGGGGCTTAGAGGATGTCTCGAGGGCTTTTCGGGGTTTCTAGTTGGAGGATATGGGGTTTCGGGGTTTCGGGTTTGGGGTTTGCTTGCCCTAGAGTTTGGGGGTTTGGGGTTCAAGGGTTCAGGAGTCTAGTTTATAGGTTTGGCTGTTGGGGTGCAGGCAATTGGGCTTGTAGAGAAACCCTAAACCCGACACGCAAAACCCCTAAACCTAAACCCGAATCGCCTGAAAACAGGCGGCGAATCCTGCAGAGGTGAATGTTAAGTGGGGTTACAACTACGTACTCGGCGTGATCTGAGGTCTCAACGAACATGTTACTGATGTTCTGTTACGGACCGCAAAATGCTTACACCAAAATTTGTAGGAACCCCGCAAGACCCTCTTCTAGCTATTGAGGCCACTATAAGCCCTAAACCCTAAACCCTAAACCGTCACTGTATCAGGCCAAGGAGCTCGGGGAATAGTGTTGAGGCCGACGGCTTAGGTTTAGGGTTTCGGGGTGTAGGAGGAGTGGAAGATGAACTTGAAGGGTGGAGGCTCATGTGCAGTTTTCAGTGGGGTTCCATGTAGGGTTTACCTTCATTGCTTTAGTTACAATTTTAAGTAGGGTCCTAAGTAGGGTAGCCATAATTACCCATATTAGGGGACTTCTAATCCCACTTCTAGCTACCCATGAACCTCCAAGTAGGGTTTTGCGTTTGGGCTGCGCAGCGCGAGGGCGCGTGGGGTCAACTCGGTTAAGGGGAGCTGCCCTGGTTTCGTTGGCTTGTTCGACACGAACTTCTGATGTCTGTGTAAAAGTATAGCCTATACGTGTAAGCCCTAAACCCCGAAACCATAAACTCGCGACACCAATGGACACTCATGCGAAAGAACATGTGCCGCCGAAGAAGCCCTTCTTCTTCTTCTTTAACTCAAATTGGCCTTCCGGTAGCTCTTCGAACCGCTACGAACCCAAATCCCTAAGCCCCAAATCTCGCAAGCGCTCCCCCTAAACCCTAACCCTTAAACCCTAAATCCTAGACTCCTAGACCCTAAACCCTATCCCCTATACCCGCAACCCTAAACCCTAAACCCTAAACCCTAAATCCTAGACCCTAACCCTGCTAGGTCGAGAGCGATGTGTGCCAGCTGGATGAGAACGGGAAGCCTAAGGCTCTGAAGTCTGAGGGCTCTTCAACAGGCTTTTAGAGTTTAGGGGTTTGGGGTTTGGGGTTTGGGGGTTTAGGGATTAGGGTAGTTCAAAAGGGTTTAGGGTTTAGGGTATGTTAGAAGGCTTTCGGGTTAAGGGTATAGGGTTTAGGGTATTCCAAAAGGCTTTAGGGTTTAGGGCTTGGGGACGGTTTGGGGTTTAGGGTTTCCATACAAGGGTTTTCGGTTCTAGAAGGGTTTCTCAAGTGGTGCATTTACATATATATATATATATATATATATATTCTCATTTATTAAAATAGCAAGAACGTTTGCGACAATAACTTTTTATCATCTTTCATGTCCCTGTTTAGTTCAAACTACAAAGACCCCATTGACCTACTGTAAATCTTATGGCCTGCAGTAGTATTGTCGTATGTATGGTTCCGGGTTCGAGGTTCTCAGGGTTTAAGAAAGGGGCCAAATTTTTACTAAGACTACTTTGGGGTTCCTTATTATGACTATAGCAAAATGGGCCCCCAAACCCAATTCTAATTATCAAGGCCCTGATTTTAGGGTTTGGCATATGGCTGCTTAGGCTGGGGGATTAGATACTGCCGAAAGGGAAGACCCCCAGGCTGCAAACCTCAAGCCCCGAAACTCTGAAGCCTAGAGCCCCGAAGCCCTAAACCTCTAAGCCTCTAAACAAACCCTAAACCTCTAAACCTCTAAACCCTAAACCCACAACCCTAAACCCTAAACCCTAAACCTCTTAACCCTTAACCCTAAACCCTAAACCCTAAACCCTAAACCCTAAACCTCTAAACCCTAAACCCTAAACCCTAAACCCTAAACCTCTA
>CAJNDV010017435.1:57812-69927 GCA_905221635.1 Symbiodinium sp. CCMP2456 | reverse complement strand
TATACTATAGTTATATATATATATATATATATATGCATATGTACAGCTGTACAGACACACCTACAGATACACGTGCATGCTGTGCTCATAAGTTATGCAACATCTACAGCTTGCAGGAAGCCACAGGCGCAAACATACATGCACACATGAGCGACCTGCCTGCAGATATACCTGTGTGCACATATGACATGTGGATTGATACCGGTTGTACGAATATATCACATGTGCTGCTTCTCGCCATTGCATTTCGTATACGTAGTGCTTCGGGCTTAGGGTATGTATATATGCATATACAAAGGCGTCGCTATATGCGATAGGCTCGTTGGACGTGCTTGACCTGAGTCACAAGGATCTTCAGCCCTAAAGCACTTATAGCTGCAATACACATCCCTAAACGCTAAACCCTGAACTGCCTACAGCAAGCTTAAACCTCTACACCGAAACTCCCAAACCCTAACTCCTTAAACCTTCAAGCCCTAAACCCTACATACCTAAACCCTAAACCCTAAACCCTAAGCCCTAAACCCTAAGCTCTAAGCCCTAAGCCCTACATACCTAGACCCCAGCCGAGGCACCCATATCCTCCTTCTCAGCTGCGTGGGAAAGCGGTGGTGAGTGAGCCAGGCCTCCGCGCCAAGGGCTTCTTCTGGCTTGCTACTGTTGATGCACAAAATTCTGCATGACCCAAATATNNATATAATACCATAAATCCCATAGTTTCGGTATATAAGGTCATGCAGGAATCTGTCCATCAACCGTACGAGTTCCAATGTACTGTTCTTTTGCTTCGGTTAGTCATGATTATTCTTCTTGTTATTATTATTGTTGTTATTGTTATTACGGTTATTATTACTATTATTATTATTGTTATTATCATTGTTATTATTAGTATTTATCAAGGGTTTACGGGCTTGGTATCTTCATAGTCTCATTGTTGTTACGAGTACTGCTACTTTGACCATGGTTGTCATCGTCGTTGGTTTTATTGACTACTTCTGACTTTGGAGCTGCTTTTTCAGGGACTTCGGTTGCTACGGCTTCATGGGAGTTTCCGAAAAAAAGGGATACCTTATTTGGGGCTCCTTGTAGTAAGGATCCTACTATTTAGGGTGCTATATGAGGGTCCTCTATTTTCGGAAACTCCCTCATGAAGCCCTAAACCCTAAACCCTAAACCCCTCATGAAGGCCTTATAAGGTTTTCCTCGCCTCGGGTTTGAAGCTGCCTGGCTTTGCAAGGCTTGTTTCGGGATGTGTGGGGAACCCCCAGGCCGCCATCAAAGTAGTACATAGAGGGTTTAGGGTTTAGGGTTTAGAGTTTAGGGTTTAGGCAAGCCTCAAACATCAGTTAGACCTCATCCCCAGTACACCATTGTACCACTATAGCAGGCTAGAACTAATCTCTCAGCTTGCGCACAAAAGCAACAACAGCCTCCTGCAACCAAGTTGTAACCCCAGAAACCCCTAAAGCCCCCTCAACCCCTGCACCCGAACCCCCCCTAGACCCTTTTTTGAACGAGGTCTCTCTGAAGTGCCTCCCACTAAACCCTAAACCCTAAACCGAGTTCCGGGTCTTGAACCTCGAAGCCTCCGAACCTTGCAAAGGTGAGCCGTAGGCTCCAAACCGTAAGCCACTTGGAGGGTCATGGGACTTAGTAAGTAAGGTTATAAGTCCCCAATTGGGGTTATAAGTATAGTTACCTTAATTATAACCCTACTTACTAAGTCCCATGATCCTTTAAGTAAGCCAGATACTCCCGAAGTCGTCCTAAGCCCTTGGGCCCTAAGCCCCTTAACACAAACCCCCCAACGGTTGCAAATGATCCCCTGATTTCCTAAACCCAAACCAAAAACTCCTTAAACCCGAAAGCCCTGCCCTAAACCCTAAACCCTAAACCCTAAACCCTAAACCCCTAAACCCCTAAACCCCTAAACCCCTAAACCCAAGCCAAAAACTCCTTAAACCCTAAAGCCCTGCTTCTAACCCTAAACCCTACAGGAAACCCTGAGAGCGCCCTACAACCACGAAGCTTGGGTAGCGGAGACGGCTCCTTGCAAGGGTTTTTTTTCTAAAGGCTTCTATAAGGGCTACTATGAGGGTTCGGGGTATAGGGGCCTTAATAATTTCAATATATTCTAATTATTAAGGCCCCTATACCCTAAACCCTCATAGTAGCCCTTATAGAACCCTTTAGGGTTTTGAGGCCCAATATATACTCTGTTTGAAATAAGGAACCTCGATAAGCTCCAACCGCTCCTTCTGAGCTCGCCAGTTCACCTGAGAGCTTTGAGGCTTGGGGTTCAGGGGTTTAGGGTGTTTAGGGTTTAGGGTCTAGAGGGTTTTTAGGGTTTTTAGGGCTTTTAGGGTTTAGGGTTTAGGGTTTGAGGGCTAGGATTTAAGGGGTTAAGGCTGAAGGTGCGGAGTTAGGATTTCGGGCGCAGTGTCTGGGGTATACACGGTTTCGGATCGAAGGTGCATGTGAACAGGATGCGGGGTCTATAGGGATTACGTAGGGTTTCGGAGTGTTAGAGGAGGAATGTTTAGAGTGTGAGTATGAGTGGTGTTTGGGCTTGAGAAGGGACCAGGACACGGGCTCAAGGCGAGAATAGTGCCTAGGGCCAGGGGAAAGAGTTTGAAGCCCTACACGCAGGGCTGTAGCAGGGTGCAGGGTGGCCGAGATCTTCAGCATGAAGCTGTGGGCGGGCGTTTGGGGCTGTAGGGCCAAGGGCTCAAACTTCACTGCTTGTTTGCGTTCATCTCGTGCAAAACCCTAAACCCTAAACCCTAGAAACCCTAAACCCAAAACCCCAAAACCCTAAACCCTACACCCTAGAGCCCAAACCCAACACCCTAAACCCTGAGAGTTTGGCCATAAGGAGCACACCATGAGATGTTCATGTTCAGGTCTTCATTCCGGGTTTCGGAGGTCCGAAACTTCCTCCATACCGACCCCCAGGGCCTCTACTTTGGCTTCTGGGGTGTTTAGGGTTTAGGGGTAAGGGTTTAGGGTTTAGGGTTTAGGGTTTAGGGTTTAGGGGTAAGGGTTTAGGGTTTAGGGGTGGTGGACTCCCTAAACACTATAAACTCCCCACGATTTTTTGTTCATAGCCGGACCTTTTTCCCGTGGAGTAGGGGCCTTAATAATTAGAATAGGGTTTTGTGGTATATTATACTGCCCCCCCCCAAAAAAAAAGTATAGGTAATTTTAGGCCCCTAGATTAAGCCGAAGCCCTCAACCCTTTAAGCCCTGATGGGGCAAAAAGGGGTGGAAAACTAGCGACAACTTGTCGGTTGCAGAAGAAAGCCGCCTGAATACGTGGCAATACTTGCCTTCAGGGTTCTTTAGTATTTCAATGCAACCCCACCGAATCTCAATCTAAAAGTCGCTAGATCTGGGTCTCTATATTATTGGCCTTCCCCTCTGCACCTGCTTAGGGGATCCCTAAGCCGTCGTCCTAAGCCTTAGTCTTAAGCACTGGACCTGAACTGAAGGTGTACTGCCCGGATTCGAAGGGCTTGGGGCTGAGGGATAAATTCAAGTACCCGAACCGTCAGCGTTGTCTCTCAACAGCCGTTGTGACAGACACAGGCGCACCACATGCTCAAGCAACAACGCCACAGCTAAGCGGCGTCATTACTCGCAAGGATCACCGAGATGTTGCCCACGACATACCCATAGAAAGCACCGCCCACGATCATCGCCAGCATCGTGAAGATCCTGATGCGCGCGATTTGTTGCATCATGCGCATAGGCTGAGAGCTTGGCGGATTGGCTATCAGAATTTCATAAATGCCCCTGAACCCTGACCCTATACTAAGTCTTGCTCAAAGTTTTCGTACCGCAGGCGAAACAGCTGCATCTTTTTTCGCATGCTGAAGACCATGCTGCATGCTGGTCCTAGCAGCCCGAGCATTGGTCTCCTAAACCCTAAAGCCCTGAACCCTAAACCGTCGGACCCCCAAAGCCCTATTCTGAGTAGCAAGGCTGCGTGCCTTGTTGCGATGTCAGGTGTGATCGAGTCATGTCTTTTCGATGCATCAATCATATGGTTAGGGATCATAGCGTTTAGGGCTCAGGGTGGTTATCATGTTGCAGCAGCTAGCTTGTTCTCATGGAGCCTGCCATACCATGATTTCACACCATCTTGCAAATGTGGCATGACCTGAACTCGAAACCGAAAGCCTCATCTAAATCCCACGCCCCAAGCCGCCAAGGCCTAAACCCAGACTGTTTACCCTTTTTTTGAGCAGGGACGGCAATGCATTAAGCCCTGAATCCCTACTTGGCAGGTTGGGAAGCGCCATGGTCCATCCCGCGATCGCACAAAGGTTGGCCATGGAACCTTTCGTCATCGTTCGTCGGGATGATATCACCATACCCCACCTTAGTACTTGGAGGGTCATGGGACTTTGCAAGTAAGGTTATAAGTCCCCTAATTGGGGTTATATAATAATTACCTTAATTATAACCCTACTTACTAAGTCCCATGATCCTTTAAGTAGGCGTCAGGGTTTAGGGGTTTGCACGCTCACTCAAGGCCGGCACGGATCTAGGGGTAGGTTTCGGGGCCCTTTCTGGGGCTCGGGGTCTAGGCGTAGAGGGTCCCCAGTTTTAGCGGTCTAGGCGCTTAGCGGTTTTAGGGGTTTGGGATGAGGTTTTCGAGTGCCGCACCTTGGTAGCATGCCGCCGTGCTTCTCACACGGCTTCTTGTGTTTGGCTAGTTGCAAGGCGAAGTTCTGGATCGGGAGTGGAACTGCTGATTGTCGGAGAGTGAGAATCTTTTCGGCAGAATCGTTTCGAGAAGGGCATCACTTTGAGTGCAGGCTTCGGCCGTTCTGAAGAAAGGAATTCGAGTCATGCCGCTGGGACGAATAACGAACCTCCTGGTCATAGACAAACCCTCTGCGGCTCTCGTCTGCATTGCAGAGCCTAAGCAACGAGATGATGCACCGGACGACCGCAAACATGGAAACCGTCAAAGCGAGATGTTGCGAGCAGAATGACCAATAGCATCATGAAGGGTGCAAGCGGGCTTGAAAAATGAAGACTAGAAGTCACATTACATCGGCAAGATTCTATAGCTTCTGATGCGGTTAGAAAAAGCTACGGCTACTCCTTCTTCTCGTGCTGCTGCCTATACTAGTACTACGAAGACCATCACTACAACTACTACAACCTCCAACTACTACTCCTGCTGCTGCTGCCGCCCTGAGACCGACGACGACCACGACTCCTACCACGACCATCTAGGTCTATCGAAATTGCCGCACCGTATTTAAACCCTTTTTGCATCTGGTTTGCAGCGACTCAACCAGGACCCCTAAAACCCCTAACCCTAAAACCCCGAAGCCCTCATCCCAAAGCCCCTAAACCCTAAACCCTAAACCCTCAACCCTAAATCCCAAAGCATGCCTTTTCTGTCAGCCTTCTGGCAGGGTCGGCTCTCCACCCGCCGCACGCCGCAGAAGCAGTGCACGGAGCTCGCCAACGCAGCCACTGAGATGCCTTCCCAAGAAGGTTTCAGATATACCTTAAGAACCCAAAACCCACTTTTTTGTAGGTTCTAATTATAAGCCCTAATATGGGATTTATAGGGACCCTACAAAAAAGTAGGTTTTGGGTTCTTAAGGTAGGGTTTAGGGTTTAGTGTTCTGTGTTTAAGCTAGTATGGAGGTAGGGCATACTTCCGTAGTGGTAGTATATGCGGACACACTCTGGGTTGGTGTTGAGTTTTAAGATTCTACCTCTGCGTGGATGAAGGGTCTGGTTTCCGGGTAGACCGCAAAGCCTGTAACCTCAGATAACCCTTACACAGTGAACCCAAAGCGTTGCAGCATGAATCAACAAAAATCGCAGTTCAGCGACCTTCCACGCAGCTAGAGAACCCGTTGTAAACATCCCGAACCCTTGAACCTCTCCAAGGCATGGAAGCCTTTGCGACATGGGGAGCACCCAACCCTAAACCCTAAACCCTAAAGAGGAGCAAATGCCAAGATGCTGCTTCCGGCTGGCCAGCTCGCGCACGAGGGTGGCGAGGCTTTGCGAGGCTTGGTCTACCAACCTCGGCCACAAGCCACAAGAGAGAAAGGGTTTATAGGGTTTATAGGGCTTATAGGGCTTGCAGGGTTTATAGGGTTTGTAGGGTTTATAGGGCTTAAGGGCTTGAGGGCATGATTAGGGTTTAGGGTGTAGGGCTTAGGATGTTTTTAGGCTTCAGTGTTGTGGGAGAGCCGGGCCGCTGTGAGAAGTCCTGCGCCCAAACGATGGCCTGGTCTGGCAGCGTCACTGCAGCGTCCTCCGCAAAACTGTGCGGAGATTAGGGGTTGAGGCGACTCAAACATTTCTTATAAGTCAGTGTCCCTTTTGAACCCAGGCTTAAACCCTGCATCAGGGTCAGGGTCCCTACTACGGATGTCGACTCGGAGTATGCAAAGAACTCTCAGGTTCTCCATCTGCCCCTGGCTCAACCGAAGCCACCAACCCCTAACCCACCCTCAATCTTGAGTAAGCCCAGATCCTAGAAGCCTACAGTCCTCTGCCAGAAGCGGGAGAAAAGTGGCAGGCCTTGTCGCATTACCTCGAATTTGAGAGTCCTTTGGGCTTGGGGGCTCTAGCCTTTTTTGGCTCGTTTTCGGGTGAGGTGTTTGGGGCTGCTTGGACTGGAGAAACAACGTAAAACCCCTAAGACCCCGAACCCTGAACACTAGGCCCCCCTTGAAAATCCTTAAACCCTCAAGCCCTTAAAGGAGCCTTTTCTTGAATAGGAACCTTTAAAAAAGAATCCTTCCCTAAACCCTAAACCCTTTTTGCAACGGCCTTGTCACAAGCCCTAAGCCCTAAACCCTAAACCCGACAAACCTTAGAGTCTCGGAAAAGGCTTCAGGAAGTGGGACCTGAGTTGCTCAGCTCGAGGCGGCAAAGGGGTTCGTACTCCGTGGCCACCAGCTCCAGCCGGCAATGCATCTTCCTGGTTGAGGGTTTTTCTGGTATAGGGTTTAGGGGGTTTCTGGCTTAGGGTTTTTCTGGTTAAGGGTTTTGGGGTTTAGGGTTTTTTCGGTTTAGGTTTAGGGTTTAGGGTTTAGGGCTGAGGGCTTGGGGTTCAGGTTTAGGGTTCGTTGGGGTTTAGAGAGGGTCTCATGAGGATGGAGGGTTTATAAGGATTTGACAGCGTTTTATGGACGGATCTAGATAGGGTCCCGTAAAGGCTCTATAGGGCTCTACAAGGGCTTGACAGGGTTCTACGGCAATGGGGCTTGTTTAGATAGGGTCTTTATCCATGTTCTTGAAAAGCTTCATATAGGTTTTCAATCGGGCAAGGTTAGATAGGGTCCCACCAAGGCTCTTTAGCAAGGACGAAGCCCGCATTGCGGGGTACAGTCGAGAGAACAGTAGTTCAGCGATTCAGCGGCGTGTGGCACACATCGCAAGAAAACTCTACACAGTTTGAAGGTCTCGGGCTTGAAGGGCTCGGAGTGTTGGAATTTAGGGCACGAGGCGTGAAGGGTCTAGGGGTACACATGAGGGTTTCCCAAAATAGGGGACCCTAATTTCGTACCCTGAATGGTAGGATCCTTATTACAAGGACCCCAGAATAAGGTACCCCTTGTTTTCGGAAACTCCCACATGGCAACAGAAGGCTTCCAACTCTCGGCTGTCATGGTTGAAAGCTTGCACCACGACTCTTATCCGGCTTCTCGCTGGCATCTCACAAACCCTAAATTCAGAAAAATTCTGCTTGCAAAAGGCGCTAATCCAGAAACCCATACCATAAACCCGCACTCACACACGCTCAACCTCTAATTTTTGAAGCCTGCATCCTCGCAAAGCCCTGAACTCTAACCCCCGACAATCCCTCAACGATGACTAACAAGAATGCCCTAAATTCCCACTCAAATCCTAAACCCTAAACCCTACAAGCTCTCAAAGCTTTAACTGGCAAGCATCTTGTACTCACCAAGAGCCTGGGAAGCCGCCATCAATGTGCTCTCCAAGAGCACGGCGATGTCAATCTGCAAGTCTTCGGCTTCTCCAGGATCCTGGCTTTTGGGAGCTTTCAGGCTTGCCATTAACGCCTGAAAGGCGGCTGCTTAGTATGACGGAGAGAATCTTCCTCAATGAACAAGCGCTTACTCTTCGGGTTTGGGATTCCCTAAACCCTAAACCGTATCTGGTAGATCTGGAAGGTAGAGAACGCTACGGGTTGAGAAGATTTAAACTTCTCGGGTTGCGAATGGCAGGTACGGGCTTGAGGGCTATAGACTATAGAGTTTTGTTTTTCTGAACGATTGTGCTCCATCCCGCAGTGGTCTAGACAGCAATCGAATTTGAGATTGTACGCGATCGGGATCGAGGTGTAGGACTGGGCTGTATGCTTCTGTATGTATGCACGTATGTATGTATGCACGTATGCATGTATGTATGTATGCGTGTATGTACGTACATGTCGCCATGGAGTTCAATCGCAGGTAGTACGACTCAGCTACAGGATGTATCGTGCTGTCTGGTCTTGCACGCTGCTGTCTTCGAAACCTGCAAACTTAACACTCTCGGCAAACATGCTTCTGCTTCAGGTTCGGGTTTTGGGGGTTTCCGAAAATAGGGGACCGTACTATAGTACCCTAAATAGTAGGACCCTTATTATAAGGACCCCAAAATAAGGTACCCCCTATTTTCGGAAACTCCCTTTTGGGTGGAGTCAAGGATGTGCCATGTCTTTGGGTTCAAGGCGATTCGGGATTGGCGTGACTCGGGCTCTCTGGTGAATGCTAGATGAATGTGAAACAGTCTGTACAGTGTTCCGGTCAGGTTTGCAAACCTGAAGAATTTACTGCCGAAATATCGGTCCCTTGGAAGGCTTTCGACTTCAGGATTTGTCAGGGGTTCCGATGAAAGGTTTTTGCAAACCCCAACTGCTGAGCCCTGAATGCCAAAGCCCGAAAGCCTCAAACACCCTCAAACCTTCAAACCCTCACCCCAAAGCCCCTAAACCCTAAACCCTTCATTGGGAACCAAAAAATCCCAATAGGACTAAGGGGGAGAAGGATTCTGGGACCCTACTAAACCCTAAACCCTACACCCCAAAACCGAATGTTTCATGAGTCAGGCCAGGCTTTCTGTGTCTTGGCAGTCTTTGCTTTAGCAGCAGGGTTTAGGGTTTAGGGTTTAGGGTTTAGGGTTTAATTGGAATACGGTTTTGGGGGCATGTTCTCTTCAAGCATAATATGGCATGCTAACAGATATTTTTACGGCTTCTACATTATTTGAAGAACCGACTAGCTTAAGTCCCATGCAATTCTCAAACCGTGAGGAACGAGAAGTGGTCCTTGCTCCCATCACCGATCTGTTCTGGAGCCATGTCCTTGGATCTAAAGAAGCTAGTCGAAAGGAGGACCGGAAGAGAGATTTGGGCTTAGAGGTCAAGGGTTAAGGGTCTGGTTACGGTGTGGTTTAGTGCGTTTAAGGGTTTCAGCACTCAGAACTGGGATGCCGGGCGTGTTCTGTCGCGTACAGGCGCGGCACTGTTGCCAACTTGAATGGGAACATAACAACTAACTCTCCCAAACACATCTCTCTCTAGTATATGATTCGACGGTGGCCCCATGTCGTGTATCTCAACCTCAACGCGCTCCCGCACAGTCTCACAGCGTTGGTCCCATGGCCCGCCGGCCGGAGGTAACTGAGCACCACACGCATTCCACACTCTCTCTTCGGTGAGCACAAGAGCCCACAACCTACCTTCTTATTTCTCACAGAAAAGCCATGCAGTTTGTCTTTGCACCCAGTTCAGAACCTTCAGGTCACATGAGCACAGAAAATGTGAAGTGCTGTGCTGACATCCACGGGCACAGACCGTACGTCTCACCGGTCAGACCAACATAGCTCCTGCGTATAGTACGGTTAGCGGATTCAATAAGAAATCGTTGGGAGTGAGAAACGAGACCCCGGATTTCTGGGATTTCTTATCCAGGGTCCCAAGCCCTATTCAAATTCCTAATTCCTAACCCCTAAAAACCCTAACCCCCTAAACCCAAACCCGAAATTTTAAACCCCAAACACCCCTAAACCCCTAAACCATACTCATAGATGGAGGTCGGCGCCCGGCGGTTGCAAAAGTTCAATCGCGTGTTGTTTTCGGGGAAACTCTTTGCGAATGCAGTTACAATGACGCGCCGTTGAACTTTTGCCCCACCCTCGGCCAGCCCAGTCCCCGCCCGGATCCAAAGTTCCATGGCGCGCTGTGTCGAAGGAAATCGTTGTGTTTTGAACTTTGGCCCCACCCTCGGACACATTCCTCGCAATGCAAAGTGCTCCGAGCTGTTCAAGCAGCGGCCAAGGCTGGTGGCATAGCTCGAGCTCGCAAACTGCACAGTGGTGGACATGCTCAAAGCATGTTCTGGAGTTCCACCTGCCGACTTGTGCGTGTCCACGTACAGGTCCCGCCAACCGGAGCGTTCAAGTTTGCAATTGTCCTGCAGTTCTGACATTCGGCCCCGTATTCCTTGAGGCAAAGGCATTTTGGGAAGTGCCATTGACCGGATCCTCCAGATCAGGGCCACTCTTCTCCGACCTGCTTAGGCTATTGCACCCTGAAGCCCCCAACCCGACAAGCCCGAAGCTCAATGCTAACCGCAGAAAAGCCGTATAAGGACCTATATACAGAGGCGTGTTTAAAACCCACAACCCAAAAAACGCATCAGACCAATACAGAGAGAGCCTAATAGAGGCCGGCGACAATCCCAAAGTATTGGCTAAAAACTTAAAGCAAGTCTGAACACACCCAGCAATGCTTTCACAACACGACACGAAGGTGTTAAACGCACAGATAAACCTAAGGTTAAGCACCCCCTAACCCCCCCAAAACTCCAAATGCCCAACCAGCTTCTGAGGGATCAATGGAGATGGCGCGAAAATCGTCAGCGACTCGCTCCAGCTTGCAGAGCTTGTCCTCCAACTTACCAGGGACGCCGGCTTCCTGGGAGCTTTGGCTTTCTTCTCTTGTGGATGGGGGCGGTGCTTTTTGTTTTGAGGGGTTTGGCTTGCAGGGTTCTGTTTGAGAGTTTGGTTGTTGAGAGTTTAGGATTCTATCACTCAGTGGTGCTCTTTTCAATGATTTGGGGTTTTTAGGTTCTTTTCGGAGAGTTTAGAGCTCCAGATGGCTTCGGGCCTAGTTTCCGATTCCCGGTGTGTTTTCATAGGCATTGTGGCCTCTCCGAAGTTTGCTGTGAGGGCTTCGGGCTCATGTGCTTTACCGGATGTCGGGGAGACAAGGATCCGGGCATAGGGTTTTGCTTGTGGTTGAATATAGGTCCTTTGAACGGGCCTCAACAATTTGAATAGGGTTTCGGGGTACATTAAACTGTCATTGTGATAAGGAGCCCGAAGTAAAAACATCTCCGTCATCGATTTGTCCTTCACTCCGAGCCTTAAGCCCGGAAGCCCAAAACCTTAAAGCGGTTCAGGGTGTAGGGTTTCGACTCGCGCGCTCACGCAGGCATGGCTGCAAGTCTTGGGATCAACCCACAGCACGTGCTGTAGTGCATCGTTTAAGGTTCTAGGGTCCTAAACCCCGACCTTCATCTGGGTGGCTGTCAAAATTATGGTCCCTTTTTGGGTCCTTATTATAGTACGGCACCTATTATTTTGGGTACCCCAAGGGGGACCATAATTTTGACAACTACCCATCTGTAAACTTCATTTGAGCTTCAGACTTGTAGTAGAGGGCAGCATCGCACAAGAAGGCCGGAAGACGCGAGGCTTCTTGGAGTAGCCGTTCTGAGCCATGGCTTCGGCAGAAGCGCCTCATTTCAGGCTTTTTTAGGTTTGGGGTTGCAAGTCTAGGATTTAAGGTTTGGGGTGTAGTCTGAACCCTGGGTCTACACTGGGTCAACGGGCTTAGTGAGGAGAGAGGACCTTGGGGTTTAGGTCTTTAGCGTTTGCACTGTCGGCTTGTTGAAATATTGATGTTGAGGTATGGTCGTATAACTTGTTCCGCCTCCGCAAACAGCACTTAGAAGCAGGAATCTGATTAACAAGACCCTATATCTACTTCCTAAAATTGGGCATATAGTAGAGCATGAGCGCACTGTACAGAGACTATAATCAGGGGGGGGGGGGG
>CAJNDV010017435.1:40566-51008 GCA_905221635.1 Symbiodinium sp. CCMP2456 | reverse complement strand
GGTTTAGGGTTGAAGGTTTAGGCTTTAGGGTCTAAGGTGGTTTAGGGCTGAAGGTTTAGGGTTTAGGGTTTAAGGTGGTTTAGGGTTTAAGTCTCTAGGGGTTCAGGGCTTCATCTCTTAATGAGGCTTCAGGACTCACCGCTGAGACAGGCCTGGCGAGGTCTCCGATAAGACGCTAGCCCGTTGGTTGAACTCTGTTTTAACAGCCAGCAGGTGAAGCAGGTGTCAAGAGGTTTAGGGTTCCGGGTTTAGGAGGCTTGGGGTGAAGCGGTTAGATTCTCTAATCTCTGGTAGGTGTTCTCACGGACGGGCTTTGCCAGGGTTTTGATACAAGGTGTCATTCATATGAGACTACATTTGGGCTTTTCGTACACAGTGCCAATTATGTGTGTTTTGGGGTGTTTATCGTCTCTAGGCCAGCGTCCCTTGTCCGCCTCCCGGTTTAGAGTTTAGGGCTTACGATGCTCCCGTCACAGATTTTGGCTGCGACTGGTGTTTCCGGCGTCTAGAGACTTTCTCCCGCCACATGGCAGATGCAGGTTTTGTGCCTATTCAAAGCCCGAAACCTTGCAGGGGGTAGCTTAGCCAATAGAACCCAAGTCAATACAGTTTAGGCTTAGGCTTGTCCCCTTAAAGGATCCCTCAAAAAGGGAGGCTTAAATTACCCCTTGAAGGATCCCTCAAAAAGGAGTAGGGTTTAGGAACTATACCCTAAACCCTAAACCCTAAACCCCTAAACCTATAGGACTCACACCCTTGGGTCAGGCCTCGACGTCGGGCTTCGCGGCCTGAAAGGGCCGACTCTCCCATGCCGGTCTCGGCTCCTCCTCGGCTTTCGGCGTTTTTTTTTCTTGGGCTTACAGTAAAGCTTAGGGTGTAGGTTTTTGGAGCTCTTGGGGATGTTTTAGCTTTTTTGGGGATATAGTTATTTTTAAGGGCAGGGTAAGGGCTGTAGAAGGGTGGCAAACAACTTATTCACTATCATGAGGAAGGCCTGCGACGACTGCGACTCTATCGCGACAGTAGCAACAAGAGCTCAGATTCGGGGGTTTGGATGTCTGCCCTTTCGAATTTGTACCACGAAGTGGGTGTTTCGGCTTCAGGGGGCTGTGCACGAGACCCACATCCCTTTGGAGTTTAAGTTGTGCGGTCTGAGCTGAGGGGCTAGGCCAGCAGTCTTTGGGGAGTTCTAAGAGATGTGGAATTAGAGTCAGAGTTTAAGGGACGTAGCATCTCCATATTGACGCCCTCGAGACACTCAGCAAACAGTGCTAACAAGCCCCCACGCTCGCCAACAAAACCCAAAAAGCTCGATCTTACCAAATTTACCAATATTCCATGCAGCCCCAAGACCATTTTACACAGGCTTGATTGGAGCTCGCCCGGCCAACGTCCCCTGTAGACCCTAAACCCTAAACCCTAAACTGCCGAACTTCAGGGTAGGGTTCGGGTGGTCTCTGTCTCGGCTCATCCGTGGCCCTCGGAGCTTCCTCCGTCCGCCGCGCCTGGGGCTCCTCCGATCGTCTGGATAGGGTTTTAGGGTTTTAGGGTTTTAGGGTTTAGGGTTTAGGGTTTAGTTAGGGTTTTAGGGTTTAGGGTTTAGGGTTTAGGGTTTTAGGGTTTTAGGGTTTAGGGTTTAGGGTTTTAGGGTTTAGGGTTTAGGGTTTAGGATCCCCGGGTGCCTCTGGGGCTTCGGGGTTAAGAACTTTAGTATGGATCCTTTATAAGGGGGTTCAACTAAAGGGTTCTCTAAACTAGTATGGTGCCTTTATAAGCGTTCATTAAACGGTTCCAGAAAAAGGAGTTCCATAAACAAGGGGGGTTTTGTATCTAGAATCAGAATGAGGCTTAGCGGCTTCGGGGTTGATTCTGCATTACTTATCTTCGGGATCCCTAAGGAACAGTATTGAGGCTTCTATAGTAGGCTTTGGAACTCATTGTGTAGGGTTTATGGTTTAGCTCTGGCGTTTGGGGTTGAGGAGAAGGTTTACGATCTCACAAACCCTAAACCCTAAACCCTAAACCCCTAGGCCCTAAACCCTAAACCCTAAACCGTAGGACAAGCCAGGCGAGGTCTGCCAGGTGCCAGCCGGCGTTACTTTGCTCCCCATGAGGAGAAGGTTTACTTAGGGGCTGAGTACCCTAGCCCAGAAAAAGGTTAACCTTTTGAATTATAGTAGGATTATATAAGCCTTAAAAAGTTAAAGGTTACCTACTCAGCCCCTAAGTTTAGGGTTTAGGTTTAGAGAATCTGAACTGAAACATACTGAAGCCCTGAACCTTGAACGCCTGAACGAGATCCGGCCTTTTTCCTCAGCAACACCAATGCCTAAAAAACTACAACCATTTCTCAGAAAACACCCGGCTCAATTTGAAGAAGATTCCTGGATCTCAGAAATAAGTCTGAATCTGAGGAGTATGCCCTGATCTACGGAATAATCCTGAATGAGGGCATGCTGAGATCGTTGGGTTACCCTATACCACCTCAGCCAACCAACGCCAACGAAACTCCCGCAAAAAACGAGGCCCCTCAATCTGAAGGACTGGTAGATGGGCCTGAATCGATATTATGCAGGACTGTGAGAGGCGCACCTGCCTGTCGCTGGTATTCAGACATACCCAGACATCTACAGGACAGCCCTCGCACCCCAAATTCAAGCCGCCTAAAGTTGAAGCAAAGCAACCCTAAACTTTAAACCCAAGCCGAAGAGCCCCAATGCATCCTGGGGCCTCAAACTTGTTTGAATTTTTTGGCAAAATAACCGTCGCGCTGCAACCCTGAGCCCTCGAAGCCCCGAGCAAATCTCAACACCCCGAAAGCCGAAAGATCAGGTTTGCGGGGGACAGGATACCATAACTTTGACTTTATATTAATACGGAGCCCTAAGGCATAATATTGGTAATTATTCAAACCTCTACATTGAAGCTTGCGAGATCCGCCTTCTCTCGCGGCGGACTCGTCACAGCTGGTGCAGGAGTTGGAGGCGACTGTGGAAAGTCAACTAGCCTTGGGTGGGGTTGCTAATGCAAGGGTTCTAGGGCAAATCCGAAAACGACTCGTTCGACTCTAGGTTCGTCAGCACCCAAGAAGCAATATACATTCCTCATACAGGACCTAACTGCAGTATGCTGCGGTGGTGGAGCCACGAATTCCGGCACTCGGGCTCTTGGTTTAGGGTTTTGGGGTGCTCTAGCGGCCGGACGTTGTTCAGGAACATGGCTAGGTTGCAGTTTTCTGGGCTGGCAGGAGCTGAGGCATCCTGGGCTAGAGAAACCCAGACCCCCAAAAGGATCTAAAAAATAGATCCCCTAAGGGGGTTCCTATAAAGTACCCTTTAGTAGTTAGGGTCCCTGATTAGGGGATCAATTTTTTAGATCCTTTCGGGGGTCTGGGAAGGAAGCGTAGTGGCGTAGTGTCGAAGCTAGGACTCCTGTTCCGGTGTACCGAAATTTGGATTTGAAGTGAAGGCTTCTGGTTGATTACGACACAAAGAACAGGATCAAAGCGCATTCTTCAGAGAAGGCAAGAAGCAACTGCCCCTTCACGTTCCTGCCGTCCACATCCAGCAGCTGAAGCCAAGTGGGGCCTCCATCCTCTTCTGCACAGGCAAGCCGCCGTCCCACCGAAATCTTCCTCACAAGAAAACTTCAGGGAATCGTAAGCTGTGGCCGGAAAAAACGGGATGCGAGAGAAAGTTTCTTCCCTTGGTAGACCTCACTCCCGGGCCTAAATCGTGGATGCTGCAGCATCTTGGGACGAACCCCCGCATTCCACAAAAGCTACAGTACCTCTCAAATCCATCCCTCTGACCTCTAATGCCCGCAGGCCCAGCCGTTGGAATCAACTGCCCTTTGAGGAGCAAGGCTGCGTGGGGTAGGGTTTAATTATGGTTTAGGTTTTGGGGATAAGGGATGCAGCACCAAGGTCCACGCCTCCACAGACACAACTTGGATCCTATCCCCGGCTGCTCTTCGCAAACAACACATCCTGCTCGCAGTCTCTACTTGGAGGATCATGGAACTTAGTAAGTAAGGTTATATGTCCCCTAATTGGGGTTGTAAGTATAGTTACCTTAATTATAACCCTACTTACTAAGTCCCATGATCCTCCTAAACCCTAAACCCTAAACCCTAAACCCTAAACCCTAAACCCTACTTACTAAGTCCCATGATCCTTTAAGTAGCCCTCTGACCTTCAGGCGTGTAGCCAAATCGAGGTCTCTAACCAAGCCACCGAAGCCCAACCACGAAATGATCGGCTTCTGTTTAGGGTTTGAAGTTTAGTTCATCTTAGCTGAATTGTCTTAACCACATAGCACATGTCGGAAGTGCTCAGATACCACGTAGGAGTTCTTAGGTGATGGGAGCCCTGACGCCCGGGTCTACTACTACTAGAAGCTAACCGTCAACCACTACCGCACAATCCTGCAACAACCCACCACCAACAAACCCGATAAGGCCAGATAGCAACAGCCCTGTAACACCCCCCCACGACCCTACACAGTCACTTTGAAGAGACTAAGATTTTGACAAAGAGTTCGGACCTTTATTTTTAAATTCCTTAAGCTCGAAACAAACCCCACACATCACTTCAAGAAACTCCTAATTTCTGCATCCGATCAGATATGCTGATATACAGTTTTTCATATATGCACGCCGAGTCTCAAGGAGCCCACGAGGTCCCCGCGCTCGTTCTGAAAGCCGCCCCTCGGGACTTCTAGAGATGAAGGGTCTAGAGGTTTAGGGTTTAGGGGTTTGGGTTTAGAGTTTAGGGTTTAGAGTTTCGGGTTTGTTTAGGGGTTTGGGTTTAGAGTTTCGGGTTTAGGGTTTCGGGTTTAGGGGATCGGGTTTAGGGTTCTTAGTTGCCAAGTTCATAAAACCCGAAAAAATTGTAAACTTTCAGCTGTATAGGGCCGGTTATTATCCAAAAGTACTAAAGGGTTTTTGACACTCACACCCGGACAAGCCAGGCAAGGTCTGCACGAGGGGATTTCAAGTTAGGGTTTAGGGGATGAGGTGCTTAGGGTATAGGGATTTAAGGCTTAGGTTTACTCTCTTCCTCTATAAACAGGCACGGAAGTAAGCTCTAAGTTGTCCTATCGGCCAAATAAAGAAACCCCTTAAAGCTTAAAGTTCTCCCGTCCGTCGAGTAAGCTTATGATCTTGTGCTATTGGTTCAAGGGGGTTTATAAGTTTGCAGCAGGGGTAAGAGGGTTACAGGATAGGTAGGTCAGGTAGGTTTGGTTTTAAGGTCTAGGCCTGGGGTTCAGGGCTTAGATTGTGGGACTCACTTTTCTGTAGAGCTTAGGTTGCGGGCTTATGATTTGGGGCTCAAGTGTTATTGGCTTGCTTATAGGTTTAGGGTTTGGGGCTGTCTCAATCATTGCTCGAATTAAACCCAATGGTTACTTATGACTATTTGTAACTAGGTTTGGGTTGCTACTGCCAGTGTTCTGTCCCCGGCCTAATTCACCCATCAACGTAGAATCTTTGTATATACCTCTACGAACCTGAAAATAAAACCCAGACGCCTAAACCCCAATCATCAACCCTGTACCGAGAAGCAACGGCAACGCCGACGCAGAGGCAGCCGCATGCGAGCGCAGGGCCGAGAAGCCACCCTGCTTGAAGGCCTCTTGGTGGGCATGGGCGCTAGAAGGTTCACAGCAATGTGTTTCTCAAGAAGTCTAGAAGGTGCTGTGGGATTTACAGGGTCTATTTGTTTACGGATGGTTTCAAGGTCTTAAAGGACACATTGGAATATTGTAAAGCGTGTTGCTCAAGCCATGCTTTCCAGACACATACACCCTGAAAGTTCTTGCTCGGAATTACCGTAAACCCTCAGCCCTCAACCCCGAAAAAGCCCCTAAACCCCTGACCCCTTTTTTCTTCACCAAACTCCTAAGCCCTCAGCCCTGTTCTATGGCAGCGAGGAAGCTGAAATTCCACCCAGCGCGGCCCCAGCCAGGGTCGTCTTCTCAGGCTGCTCGGCCCCCTTCCTGCGATCCGGCATTTCGGGTTTCGGTTTAAGGCTTTAGCTCAAGAGCTTGAATAGTTCACATAGTATATTCTTATCAGCACACTGCAGCCAGGGCGTCTGCATGAGGGCGATGTGGAGGTGCGCGGAATCCACGAACTCCGCCTCAAAGCAGCGACTCTGCGGCAGGCGGAAGATGGCCTCCCTGGCCTGGTTAAGGGCATTTTTGGTGCTAGTTTCTTGGGGGATGAGGGCTTGATGGTTTAAGGGTTTAGGGTTTAGGGTTGTGTTTGCTTGCTTGTGTTTCTTGGTTTTAGGGTTTTGGGTTCAGCGGCTTGTAAGGAGGTTTTCACAAGGGGGGCTTTGTACAGAATGTTTTTATAAGGGGTGGTGTATATCGGCCGCTACAAGGGGTTCACAGAGATTGTCTTTTTCTCTTCAACAGTTGTCACAGGGGGCCACAGCTTATATCGGGTCTATCACTCGTTTTCGATACGGGGCTTTACAAGGTTAGCGGCTGCCAGTACTTGAAGCGGAGTAAAATCAAGCAGTTATCTTAAACCTGAAAGCCCTAGACCCTAAACCCTGAACCCTAAACCCTAAACCGTTGAAGCCCTCTAAAGCATCGAGACGACGACCTTAAATTTTGAACCCTAAACGCGCAAACGTTGAAACGAAGAAACTGGAGCGACCTCCTTTGGACGGGCCTTCCACTGGGGCGCCTCATCTGGAGGAACGGGCAGCCAGGGAGTCACCTGGAAGTTTACAGCAACCGAACCGGCTTGAGGGTTAATATAGGGGCGTTAATAATTAGAACAGGGTTCTGGGGCCCATTGTACTATACTTATAATAAGGAACCCCCAAAATACTATAGGCTTTTATTACGGCCCCTACATTAGAGTTTGCTTTTGCTTTCAGCTTTACACTTTCAGGTTTGTTGTTAAGGGTTGAGGGTTTAGGCTGTTTTATCTTTAGGTTCAGGGTTAAGGGTCACCCGGAAACAAACAGTATGAGCTTGGAGGAAATCAAGGGCTTGATGGGCTTGTGGCCTTCAAAGCACAGTTCCTAAACCTATATACTATCATTGTGGGGGATTTCACAACTGGGTTCGCTCTCCAACACTCGCGCAGCTCGTTTAGGGTTTATGGAACATTCTAGACTCAACTGACTGCGGGGAGGACACCAGGGGCTTCAAAGATTTTGGGCTTCGAAGGATTCGTTGCAGGCTTGTTGGAGTTCTCAATTCCAGAGGAAAGAAGTACTGCAACCTGCAAAGGCTTCGTTTTAGGGCAACTTCAGCATGAAGATCCTTTCGTTCCTACTAGAATTTGACTGTTCAGGCCACGAGAGTACCATTCCTGTTCGACGGGGCTAGTTAGATCAGGGGTGTGCGAAATCTTGTGAACTCCAACATACTCGGAAGGTGTATATAGAATACATTGTGCAGGGGCTCCCTATACTCTATACTGTATCTTGGAGGTATCAGGACAATAATGTGACTTGTCGTTTGACCTGACCTCATGTTTAGGCCTTGGACCCTGAGCTACCTTGGCACCAAACTCTGCACCCTCGCGGTCCAGGGAGGTGCACCTGTTGAAGCTTGTAAGATTCGTAGGGGCCTTGTTCATTCGGATTGGTAGGTAGGCATCATCCTGGTTTACGCATTTGTCTATGGGTTCAAAGTTTACAACAGCAAATATAGAAGAAGCCAAAAAGTTGGAACATGATCATCAGGTAAAGTATAAGGGATCCTAGCACTATTCCTCTCAAACCCATGTTCCAACTTTCAGGGACGTGCCGTAGAATATGGTGGGCAGAGGATGGTTTGGGGTTTCGCGCTTAGGGCTCAAGGCGCGAGATTCGGGAAGGGTTTAGGGTTTAGGGTTTAGGCTGCATACTACTACGGTAGGCTTCATATCCGGAACGTTCAAGATTCAACCCTAAACTTTACCCTAAATCCGGTACCTTAAATATTCCAGGCAGGCTCAAGAACCGCGCTCCGAGATCCCCGGCTTTCTAAGCTCAAAGCTTCAGCACATAAGCATACACTACCAGAACCTATGTTTTTGTAGGTTCTTATACTCTGAGCCCGAATATAGAAGATATAGGGCCCCTGCCAATGGGGACCCGGAAAGACTTGCAGGGTTCAGTGGCAACGAGCAGGCTTCATCTTATCTGTGGGAGAAGCAGAACTCTGAAAAGCTTCGGGGTAAAGCTGGAAGAACATATTATGGTGCTTTTCCTGTTTAGGGTTAGGGCTAATATGATGCTTTCGGGTGTAGGGCTTTAGGGTTTAGGGGTTTAGGAGTTTCGGGTTTAGGGTTTTGGGTGTGACTCGCTTCCCCACAAACATTGAGCCGGTGCTGAGGCCGAGGCTTGCGACGAGACTTCCCAACTAATGAGGGTTTAGGGTTTAGGGTTTAGGGTTTGGGGTTTAGGGTTTAGGGTTTAGGGTTCAGGGTTTAGGGTATAGGGTTTTAGGGTTTACGGTTTAGGGTTTAGCTGCAAGGACCCAGCAGTTCAGCAGTTTGACACGGGAGAACCGACTTCAAGATCCGGTTGCGGCTGAGGCTTTAGGGCTGTACCTGGCTAGGGGCTGACTCCAAACCCAGCATCTCTACATGGGTGGTTGTCAAAATTATGGTCCCTTTTTGGGTCCTTATTATAATACGGCACCTATTATTTAGGGTACCCCAAACGGGGCCATAATTTTGACAACTACCCACATAAACCATGAAGCAAAGCTTGAATCCAACCCCCGCTCACCAGCCACCTACACTATTCTACTGTAAAAAGTGTGTGTGTGTGTGCGTACGCTTGCCGAAATCCATGAATATATACACATCGGGATAGTGGGCCACATCCTAAGCCACAGTTCCTAAACCCTGGAACCCAAACCTTAAACCCTAGAGCCCTAAACCCAAAACGACCCCCAAAATATGACCCCAAGCCTCAAGCCCTAAAAACCCCTAGAGCCGTAAACCCAAAACGACCCCCAAACTATGACCCCAAGCCTCAAACCCTAAAAACCCCAACTTCAGCTGTGCCACAGAGTGATCACCAGTCGAATCTCGCCACCTCTCTGCAGTCGGAGCCCTTGGGCATCGGCGATTCGAACTTTGAGCTCCACCGCCTCTGAATCCATGGCTCTGGCGTCGCCATGAGACTGCGTAGGCGGCGTAGGGTTTAGGGTTTAGGGGTTCAGGCTCAAGGCTTAGATGGGCTTAGTGTACTAGGGGGTGTTCTTTTTCAAAGGCTACTTTCGGCTGTGAGGAGGAGAGGTTTTGTCTGTCTGAGGAGACTTTAGAAAGTGTAAGTAGGGGCTATCTGGTTTAGTAGGTGTCTGTGTCAGGCTATAGGTCTAGGCAGGAGGCTTCCGGCGAAAGCTCGGAGTTCAAGACTCGATACACCCTAAATCCTACGGGAGTGAAATCCAACGCAGCCGACCAAGTGCCACCTTTCTACCCTAAACCCCTTCAATAGTAGGCCCTAAACCCTAAACCCCTACACCCTAAATCGGAGGAAGAGACTTCGAGCCCCACTGTTTGTCTAATCGATTCGATGTTTGAAGGTTTCATTATGGGCTTTAGAGGGTGAGGGGTTTAGGGTTCAGGGAGTTAGAGTTACATAGGGTAATATAGGGTATCCCGAATGGTGCCGTTTCGTACTCCACCGGCCCTGCCGTTCTAAAGGCGAGCGAAAAAGCTGCAGCACCGCGAGGCTTTCCAGACAGGAAGCCTAGGGAAGTACTAGGGGTCCATAAGGGTTTCGATATAGGGTTACTAGGAAGGGGCACTATCAGGGCGTAGGGTTTAGGGATAAAGGGTTACTACAGGGGGGGGGGGTACTATAAGGGTTTTAGTTAAGTTAGGGATAAAGGGCTACTACGAGGGGTTCCACTGCAAGGGTGCAACATCTAAGCTCCTGTCGACAAAGAATGGAATTTAGTAGGCATCCATTTCTTCGAGCCCCTAATCCATTTTTTTGCATCAGGGCTTGTGCAATCGCCTGAATGAAACCGCTAAACCCTAAACTCCAATAGAAAGGGCCACTGCTCCAGTCAGAGTCGTCATGAGACCCGGAGCTCTTAGAGAAACCTCCTGATGGGCTGTGAAGTAACCAGGGGTAAACAATATAGATCATAGATCATTATTTCATAATGGTTCCCTTCAGGAAAAAAGTTCCCCCAACAAAAGTAAACAAGGGTGGTACTCCAGAACCCAGGAATGATGCAAGGCCACCGTGGTCACAGTGGTCATGGCCCAGTAGAGTGAAGAAATATACTGCGAGGTGGTGCTCTCCGGCTTGAACTCATACCTCGGCAAACGTTTTTGCAATCCTAAACCCTAAAACCCTAAAAACCCTAAACCCTAGACCCTAAACCCCTAAACCCTAAAACCCTAAAGCCCCAAACCCCAAACCCCAAGCCCTAAACCCTAAACCCTAAACCCTAAACCCTAGACCC
>CAJNDV010017435.1:19550-32862 GCA_905221635.1 Symbiodinium sp. CCMP2456 | reverse complement strand
CTTAAGCCCTAAACCCCAAAACCCCAAAACCCTAAACCCTAACCCCTAAACCCTAAACCCGAAACCCTAAACCCCTGAACCCCTAAACCCCTAAACCCTAAACCCTAAACCCCCGCGGAGGGCGTTTCGACGGCGAGGTGCAGCCGTGACGAGGTCCAGGGAAAACCTGAAGCGCTCTAGATCTAGGGTTTAGGGTTTAGGGTTTAGGGTTTAGGGTTCAGGGATGCAGTTGAGTTTGTATGAACCCAAACACTCACTCAACCCTTAACCTAGCATTTACTGGCTTTTAGAACTTCTGTTATTTAAGCCTCGCACCTTGCGAAAGTCTCCGCGCTTCGAACCACAATGGGGAAAGGCTGACCGAATGTGCGAGACAGCAATTTCCTAGCACGCATACTTGTAAGCATGAAAACAGTTTGACAAGTCGAGGCTGAGACAAATGGCAGTGCAACAGACACAGGAGCGTGGCGACAGGAATGCTGATATATCGGTCTAGTATGGAAATCTAAACTGGAAGTACTTCCACGCTGAAGCAAACATCTGCTAATTCACCCAGCGCAGCACCGCGGGTTAAAGAAGACACAGGACACCGGACTGTGAGACAGATGCTCACCGTGGCAAGAACTTCGATGGTTCATCTGATAACAACTCCCAGGCCCCGTCTGCAAGTATCGACTTCACACCCCAGCCCAACACAAATGCCACGCTGGGGTAGAACTTGTCCAGAAGCAACCAAGAGGGCAGCACCGAAGCCGTTTAAATCACCTACCCAAATGTCTTCCTATCAGAGACACACCGTCTCTTGGCTGTACTAGGATGTTTGCCGGTTGACAAATCAGTCATTGCAGCAAACTTCCCACTTGTAAGATCAGCAGCCACGAGGTGAGGTAGTTCTTGGCAATGAGGCGATTGCTGCGCACCTCCTCACCAGCCTGCTGTAGCAAGTCTCTGTTGCAACAGCTGGCAAAGTGTAACAGGTTGGCCCTTTTGCACAGGCTTCATTGGAGCTCGCCCGGCCAAGTTCCCCCGCAGGCCGACGCTAAACCCTACACCTCCTGCTGGACTCAAGTCTAGCGAGACCACGACCTGCAATCATCATCTTGACTGAGGCCGAATAGCAAGCACCGATGAAGTGAGGTCGGGTCGTTGGAGCACGGGCTGACGCTTTCCGATTTTTTTTGGAGTTTCGGCGAAGTTTTTCAGGGCTAATAAGGGGCTTGAGACTGCCGGACGTGCCTTCGGAGAGGTTGTGCGATACCATCTTGATACGGTTTCTTTACTTGAAGTTGGGTGTATGGTTTCGGGGTTCCAGGTTGTCGGGTGGACGGCCACGTCCTCGTTGATGTACGTGGTCCGAAAGTTCAGGAAGATGTCGAAGAGGAAGCAAACGTCTATGCCGACCTCGCCGCACAAGGGCCAGGGCTGATCCTAAACCGGGTTCTGGGTTCTGGGCAAGAGTTAGATTGCGGTAGCTCCAACACAATTTCTACAAGAAGCTTGATTACAACTCCTATATCCCTAAACCCTAACCCCTATATAAGCCCCTAAACCCTAAACCCTAAACATAAGCCCTAACTTGAAGCGGCTTAAGATTATGAGCCGGGGGCCGGATTCGGCCGAAGACTGAACACCCCGGCGCGCGCGTGGTGCGGCTTGCTCCCTCTGTCGGTGCTGCTTATTTTATGGGTTTAGGGTTTAGGGTTTAAGGTTTAGGGTTTAGGGTTTAGGGCTTAAGGTTTAGGGTTTAGGGTTTAAGGTTTAGGGTTAGGGTTTAGGATTTTTATGGGACTCCAACTCCCGAAAAAGTGGGCTTCTAAACATATGTGATGTACCCAGTAACCATTACGTAGGTAACTGGAGCCTTATAAGGGTATTAAAATGGAACCACCACAGGTGATCGGCGCTGCTCGAAGGGGCGGGTTGGTAGGTTCCCTTTACATCGGAGCCTGCACATAGTTGCAGTTCTATCCTTGGGGCTTGGGCATTAGGGCTTCTGCAGAAAGACAACCGAAAACCGGAGCAGTTGAATTTTCAGGCACCGGGTGAAAGTTTGAGCGTCGCCGATATGGAATGACGGCTGGCGGCTGGCATTGGGGTTCTGGATGAGCTGGGAGAGGCTCTAGAATTGGGGATTTGAAGTCTGTGGAGGGGCATCAGACTTCATGGGTTTGAGCCGAAGGGCCCGGGGAGCGGGGGGTTTCAGACAATATGGGGATCCGACCATAGACGTCCGTATATACTCAACGAGGTGCCATCAGGATTACAGAAGGTAGGGCTACTGAGGAGCTGCCATTACAAAAAGACTTTCTGTCTCAAGGCGGACCTTCTTTGCACTGCGAGGGGTCCAGAAGCATTCACAGGTATGAATTTTACATTAATAGATGAACAGCAGGCAACCAGGACCCTGCGATGTAGGGTCTGCCTATCTTCTGAAACTTATTTGGGGCCACTCGCTGGCTAGTTCAGCACCCTCAACCATAACATCTAACCCCAAAGCCATATGCAGCAGCCGGTGGACATTGATGTAACCGTGGACGCCGCTCTCCGTCAGGTATGCAAGGGTGAAGGGCAACACCACCTCAGTAAGCCCAGGAACATGGAAGGGGCTTGAGACTGCGTTTGGAGGGTCGACAAGCTCTTGGGGTCAGCGTGGGGGGCATTAGTAGGTACGTCATGGCTGCAATGTACTTCGGGTTCTCCGAAAGTTTGGGTAGGCCCCCGAGGCCTGACCCGTAAGTCACTGGCATGCAAGAATGTAGGGGCCTTAATAATTAGAATAGGGTTTTGGGGCCCGCTATACTATAATTACACTAAGAAACCCCCAAAATAGTATAGGTAATTATTAAGGCCCCTACATTAATCAAGTTCTGAACACCCACCCCCATTATGTCCAGAGACTTGAGACCCCAGATCTTCGAAAGCGTCATCCTGAGGGCTTGATCTCATATATACATATATGTATATGTATATGTATATGTATATGTATATGTATACATATATATATATATATCTCTCTCTCTCTCTCTCTCCCCCTCTTGTTTGACAAACTGGTTTGTTCTTTACAGCTGCAGGGTTTTCTTGGGTTCAGGGCTTCGCCCCTCATTACTTCCCAATAGCTACGTCTCTTAGACCATAAGAGACGTTGAAGACTACGCCAAATCGCTTCCTAGTAGAACTTGCTCAGGGAAGTGGGCACCGCATGCGTCTCGATTTGTGGTGTGTGTCATGTTCATGCTGGTGCCACGCGTTCTTTCCGTCTGTAGGCTTTGTGGTCTAAGGGACTTTGGGTTCAGGCAAGTGGGGGGTCGAAGACTTCTCCATCTTTTGTGTGGTTTTTGCCCTCCACACGTAAGGGGTATGCATTGGAAGCAACAAGGGCAAGAATGACGGTTCAGGACTTGGCGAATCTCAAGGGTGGCTGAACTAGGGCTAGGGTTACCCTCGGGATCTCAGCAGGGGAAAGGAGAGTCTTTCAGTAAAAACTTGCAAGAACCTTCCAACTGAACGTCCGACTTTCCTCAAGCCCGGATAGCAAACATGAAGCATGCGAACACTTCACTGAAGCCGTGCCTTTTAGACCTCACGCCTGAGCCTGAGCCTCTTGTGCTGTTTGGCGGCTGCAATGTAGCAGAGGAGCACCAGCAAGAGCACGTCCCAAGCTAGCCTGTGTTGATCACGGAAGGCCAGTCGTCGCAACTACACATGTTGCATTCTGCCCAGTGATCGCCTTGAAGAAGCTGAACTTGAAACCCTACGACCCTACACCCTACGCCTCTGACCTCCGCAACCCCCTAAAACAAAAAGCATTCATGCCAAGCGGCCGAGTGCTAGAGTGGCAAGACAAGAACCAACGCCAAGGCTTGCAGCGTGTTTCGTCCTGTCAGAGCATATACTTCAGGGTTTTGGGTTTTCCCTCCTGCATTCATTGGTTGACTCCTTTCACCAGGCAGCGTCGGGCATTTTGAGTTTGGGCTGAACTATGCCGAGTATTGAGAAGGGAGAGCTGGGATCGAGGCTTTAGGGTTTTGGTTGCATCGAACAATCAGGCTAGAATCAGGCTCCTTCTTACGTTCAGGATCATACGGCTGATGGACAAAATGCTGCATGACCTTATATACCTAAACTATGGGATTTATGGTACTGTACTAGATTTGGGTCATGGAGAATCTTGTCCATCAACAGTACCACTCTGCTTCAGATTTTTCGGTCAGCAGACATATATGATCTGATGGGCTATGAGTTTTCTCGCTCGGCGAGCTTCTTTTCAGAGCTGTGCAGGGCAAGCGGTTCAGCCGGAACCTCCTCCACCCTAATATAGGAGCCGTCATAATTAGGATAGGGTTTTGGGGGTCGATTAAACTATAATTATACTACGGACCCCCCCCCCCCCCAAAAAANNCCCCCCCCCCCCCCCACCCACCCACAAAAACAAAAACAGTATCGGCAATGATGAAAGCCCCGACAATACAGCGTTCGAGCCCTAAACCCTCCCCAGAATCCCACAACCGCCTCTGAAGCTTTGGCCCTCCGCCCAAAGCCCTGAACCCAAAGATGTCCCAGAACTCTGACCCCTCATCCTCAACACTGGGGGTCTTCAGGTTTAGGGGGCCTAGGGCTGAGGGTTCAGGTTTAGGGTTTTAGGGTTTAGGGTTTAGGGTTTAGGGTTTAGGGTTTAGGGTTTAGGTTCAGGGTTCAGGTTTAGGGTTCGGCCTTTTGTTGAAAGCTTTTTGCGACTGCTGCTGCTGGGCTAAAGATTGGTGGATTCAGGCCCCTGCTGCCTAAAAGAGTTGCATTGGTACTTCATTTCTGAATCTCAAACCCGGAGCTGTGCCAAAACCCAGCGATCCCGAAAAGCCCTTGCCTGCATACCGTTAAAATCCAAAGCGATCCTTGATCTGAGCTAGTAAACTCTGTTCTCGCATTTAGAGCTAGCCACTAGATGCCATAAACAAAAATGCTTTCTACTTATGAACTAACGAGCTATATTTCTTAATACTCAATAGACTAGATGCCTTACATAATGAGCTTTCTGATCATGAACTAACGAGCTACATTCCTTAGTTCAAAAGGTTTGGGAGTCTCTTGGCCCGAGCCGATCTTCGCCCAGCTGCTAGCATCTTTTTGGGTCCGAGGCACCCAATTCCAAGTGGAGGAGTGTTGTATCCGCTCTCCATACCTTCTTGCTATTATTCTTATTAATATTGTTAGTATTATTGCTAGAGTTTAGCAATGAAGGCTTAGGGTTTATGGGTTTAGAGCTGTATCCGGTCTCCATACCTTCTTAGGGTTTCAACAGGTTGTAGGGCCGTTCAGGGTTTGGGATTGAGGGCGGTATCCGGCCTCCATACCTTCCTGAGGCTTCAAACAGTGTGTAGGGCCTCGTTCGGGCTGCAACTAATGTAGGGGCCTTCATAAAAAGACTAGCGTTTCGGGGTATATTATACTTTAATTATAAAAAGAACCCCACAAAATAGTACAGGTAATTATTGAGGCCCCTGTATTATCCGGTCTCCATGCCATTTGGTGGCGCTGCAACGAAAGTTTCCATAGGGCTGGGAGAAGGTTTCCCGGCAAGAGGGTTGTTCGGGGCTTGGAGGGGTGGAGGGGGTGTTTGGAAGGCTTTTTTGCCGTAAGTTCAGGGGGAGGCACAAGGTCTTACAAAGCCTTAGTTACCCTTGGCTGACTTCTGAACCCCTCCTAAAAGTTAAACTTGTAGCCTCCTTCTTATAGTTCATATAGAAACCCAAAGAGTTAAACTCCTACGAGCCAAGAAGAACGCCAAGTACCCTTGTGTGTCCGTTGTGACCTCACTCACCCCAAAGCCCCTGAATGTCAACAACCGCCTGGCTTTAGACCGCCCTAAGCAGCTTCAAACCATTTGCATCGACGAGTTGCTTGCCGTACTCGTGCTCCATCAGCGCACTTGCGAAGACCTGCCGGCAGGTTTGTTGGCACCTTAAACACTATCAAAAGATCCAGGTCTGGAAGGGCAGGGGCAGGGGCGGGGTCGGTTAGGGTCTGGATTTACGGCTTTTGGCTGAGGCAAGTTTCAGGCTGCAGGTTCTTCGTTCAGGGTTGTAGGCGTGCGAACCCTGGGCACGGTGCGGGTCAAGCTAGCTACCTCCGTTCTAAGTCGAGGGGGTAACAAATCCTGAAGTAAATGCATCACAGCTATACTCATGACCACCTAAACCTCAAGATCCGCTAGACACAGTCATAAACCTGCATCCATGCTCTGCAAAGCCTTCGGCCCACCTTTCCTGAACTTCGTTGTTTCGCTTGTGGGCATAGCTGCACAGGCGGGGATTGGTGACTTTTGCATATGGAATACTACTTGCGTGGTTCGCCGTGCAAGGCCGTAAAACCAAACCCTAAACCCTAAACCCCTAAACCCTAAACTGCTAAACCCCTAAACCCTAAACCCAATTCTTACTATTGGCATCGTGATCTCACACCCCCTGAGCCCGACACCCACAAATCAACAGCCGAAGCCCTCGCAACCCGAAAACTCTAGACTCTAAACCATGTATAGTGAACCCCAGAAACCTGGAACATGGATTTAGGAGGATTCGTGCTGGGATTCCCTCTACTTTACTCTAATGGCATGAGGCTAATGATGTTCCAACTTGCTGGATTCTACTATAGCCCTTCCCCCAGAACCCCTGCCAACATACGCCCTACCTGTACCCTAAAAGACCTGATTCTTAAGAGGTTATGTAACGACATAATAATGGTGGCGAACCCTTGCTTACGGGTAAGCCGTACGTTAAGCTTCAAGTAACCTACCCTTTTCGGGAATTAAGAGAGGGAGATTAGAATAAGGAGCTCCAACAAAAAGGTGGGTTTTGTAGTGTTCAGGTCAACCCTCAACCATCAACTTCCAATTTTCTCGCCCTTCCCTTGCCTTGAGCGCACCGGAACCTTTGCCGGCCACCAAACCTTCGAGACGTCGGGGTAGCCAAAAACCATGATTTGAGGCTATCTATTCAGCTGCTGAGAAACCCCATAGTTAACCCTAAACCCTTCACCCTAAACCCTTCATCATAAACCTAAACCCCAAACCCTAAAACCCAATAAGCTAAACCTAAACCCTAAACCCTATAAGCCCCGACGCCTAGCCTAGGACCCAAGATGATGCTAACCCCATGACCTCAGTCGATTGGGAGTGTTGGAGCCTCGAAAGGGCCGTAAGGCTTGGGATTTTTTGCGGCCTTGGGGGTTGACGGCTTAGGCTTTAGAGTTTAGGGTTTAGGGGTTCAGGGGTTTAGGGGTCTAGGGTTTAGGGGTTTAGGGTTTCGGGGTTTAGGGTCTATAGGGTTTAGATTTATTCAGATCTCAGCTAGATCTATTCAGGTTAAGGGCTTTAGGCTTCGGTGCTCACGCTCGGACAACCCTTTTCAGAACGGACTGAGGTGCCGGCCAGCGCCTATGCGACCCACACCCCCGCTCAAGGCAGAACCCTTTTCTCACAAGGGACTCGGCTGCCCAAACCGAGGGCTTTCAGACGAAGAGCGGTTCACCACGTTCTTCCACTCGTCGATCTCCACTTTGCCTGGGTTCCATCCGGGCCCTTTCAAGCCGAAACCCTTCCAGGAGCCCCTTAAAGGAGCTGTTCAAGTCCTTACAGGAGCCCCTTAAAGGAGCTGTTCAAGGAATCCTTACAGGAGCCCCTTAAAGGAGCTGTGCAAGGAACCTTTAAAAGAGCCCCTTAACGAAGCTGTTCAAGGAACCCTTAAAGGAGCCCTTAAAGGAGCTGTTCAAAGAACCCTTAGAGGAGCCCTTAAGGATGTCTTAAGACCCTTCGATCCTTTTTGGGTTAAGGCCGTGGGCGGGCCTGGGTGTCTCGCGAGCATTCTCGTTTGATGCTGAGGATTCGGGCTGCAGAGCGTTGTGCCTTCGGGTTCTGGGCTGAAGCGTTGCAGAAAGGCTGCTCTTTCATCCCCTATCATCGGAACGAGAAGAAACCCTGCCAGTCTGATATGACTACTTTGCGCAAGCTGTTGACATGCAGTGGCTGCTCGTTGATTGAATAACTGCAGTGCGCAAAGCCTGTACTACAGGCATGGAGAACGCCGTCGCCGACCTCACAAACTTGGACACCCTAAGCCCTTGCGCCCTACAACAAGAATACTAAACCTAAACCACCCTCAGCTTGAAGTCCATCAACAATATCCCAAAGTCCTCATTGAAGCTTTGGCCTCTGAGACCCATGTCTGAACATCCAAACTGAATGGCGAGCCCTGAAGTTGACGGCTCTGGAGACTATGTCCCAAATGGGTTTAGGGGCTTAGGGGTTTAGGGTTTAGGGTTGCTTGCGCCTCGGAACTTTCAAGAATGAGGGCGTTCGGGGTTTTGGTGTCTAGCAGGGTTTGGGACTTTGGAGGAAATGACATCTGACGTCAGCTTCCACGGGCGACTGTTGCAAGGATCGTACCATGCTGACGGTGACTGTCATTACTGCCACTGCCACTGCCACCGCCACATTGCCATCAGCATGCTCAGAGTCATCATTTGGTGCTACTGTTACAAGCTGCCTCACGGCAACTGTTTGAACAAGCTGCAGCTCCTATTCCTGAAGCTACTGCACATCCATCCGAGTAATTATTCTATCATGGATCCCTTTTCCGGTTGCATCTGATTAGACGAAATCCGCTCCAGACTCCTGCAATACAGCTCGACACGGCAAAGTTTAAGCCAGCGGCCGTTGCAGTTCTCATCTGCAGCTGCTATCAGCTTTTGAGCACGTGCCGGGTGCTGTCCCACGGATCCTTGGCTGCACAAAGAGAGGGTTTAGATTGTTTAGGGTTTAGGGTTTAGAGGGTTTAGGGGTTTAGGGGTTTAGGGTTTGGAGCTGGCGCTAAAGTCTAAACCCCCTGCAATTTCAGCCCCAATCCCTTGCGTGCACTTCCACCCCGTCCAGGATGAGCTTGCAGGGAACACCAGAAGTGCTGAAGGCCTTGCAAACCCTTTTGCCTAATTTCGAAGCATCGCGAAGAGCCGAAATACCCTCATACACCCAAATGACGATGGAGGGCATCATAAGGCATAGTCTGTGCAAATCCTAAAACAAAAACCGACATTCGAAACAATATACTCCTACTAAACCCTAAACCCTAAAACCCTAAACTAAACCCCAAAACCCCTAAACTCTAAACCCTAAACCCCTAAAACCCCTAAAACCCTAAAGCCCTGAACCCCTAAACCCTAAACCCTAAAGCCCTAAAACCCTAAACGCTTAAATCCCTAAACCCCAAAACCTAAAACCCCTAAACCCTACACCCTAAAACCCTGAACCCTAAGAAACCCGAGGGCCTCAGGGTGTGAAAAAGCCGGCCAAGTCGCTCAGTGCTCGTTGGAGCTCTTCGGTATCGATGACCCCAGAGCCATCGGTATCGAGCCTAGGAATGGGGTTTAGGGTTCCATGAAGTCCTAAAATTGAGGTTTAGGGTTCCATTAAGTCCTAAAAATGGGGTGTAGGTGTAGGGTTCCATTAAGGCCTAAAAATGGGGTTTAAGGTTCCATGAAGTAAGGAAGTAAGGGGGTCTATATGGATTCTTGTAGGGCTTATGAGATTTAGGGTTCCTTGATAGCTCGGAGTTGAAGGCTCGCTCAAGAAAGGCTCAGGGCTTGGACTGCAGGCTGCGCAAGGTCCTAAGCCCTAAACCAAAAGCCCCAAATCCTATATCCTTCAACCCAAGAATCCAAGAAGCCCCAACCCCCCAAGTCCTAAACCCCTTGAAGGCCCTAAATCCTATATGCTTGAACCCAAGAATCTAAGAAGCCCCAAACCCCCCCAATTCCTAAACCCCTTAACCCTAAACACCCCAAATCCTAAACCCCTTAAAGGCCCTGAATCCTAAACCCCTTAATGGCCCCCTAAATCCTAAACCCCTTAAGGCCCTAAATCCTAAACGGATCAGTATCGATCCGAAGGTAAGGTGTCGGTGTTCAGAACTCCGGGTCTAAGGAGCGAAGGTAGGGCTCGGGAGCGGCGGTACGGTTTAGGGCTTAGGGCTTAGGATTTAGCGCGTAGGGTTTAAGGTTTAGGGTTTAGGGCATTTAATTTAGCACCTAGGGTTTAAGGTTTAGGAGTTTAAGGTTTAGGATTTAGGGCCTAGGGTTTAAGGTTTAGGGTTTAGGGCTTAGAGTTTAGGCTTTAGGGTTCTTAGGCTCATAGCACCCCCCTATGCCCTAGACATCTTCAGAGCTCTCAGCCTCGCACACTCAGTAAAGGCCTCAGGCTCCATGAGTGCCATGAATCCCGGTTATGGGTTTAGGCTTTAGGGTTTTTAGGGTTTTTAGGGTTTTTAGGGTTTAGGGTTTAGGGTTTACGGAACTCCAAAATATCAAGAAACCCAACACCCAAGGCCTGAATTAAACCCGAAGCTTGCAAAACCCATCGATGCAACGCCACAACCCTCCCACCGAAACCCTAAGTTTCTGAACCCCCCATCCCTAATGGACTTAATATCTCTAAACCCTAAACCCTAAACCCTAAACCCTAAGCCCTGCAGAAGCAGCTCCGGAGCCAAACTTTAGAAGCCCCAAGCGCTTAACCCTCAACGTCGAATCATCCACAACCGCATCTACACCCCCAAAGCCCTGAAGAGCAAAAACCCGTACCCTTAAATCCGAAACCCCCCAAAAAGCCCTAAATCCTATATCCTTTAACCCAAGAAGCCCCAACCCCCAACTCCTAATGCCTAAACCCCCTTATAGGCCCTAAATCCTGAACGGCAACAGAACCGCTGAGGGACCGCTTGAAGAGGCCCATGAGGACCTCTCTCTGATTCTGCAGCGCTTGATGAAGCCCAGGGCCGCCCTGCTAATTTCTGGCTTTTGGGGTTTAGGGTCTAGGATTTAGGGTTTAGAGGCTAAGGCTTCAGAGAGTTTAGGATTTAGGGTTTGGGGTTTAGAGGCTAAGGCTTCAGAGAGTTTAGGATTTAGGGTTTGGGGTTTTGGGCTTGGAGAGATTCGGGCTAAGACTAAGGCTCATTTCTGGGGATTGGTGTTTGGAAGTCTAGGCTTTATATTAGAGAGTTTTATCTTCGAGGTTTTGGGGTTTGGGCTTCAGGGAGGTTTTTCCCTGCTTGAGGACTCCAAGGGCCTCGCGAACCTCAAAACAGTCCTGAACACGACAAAACTTTAAGACCCAAACCCAAGTCAACGAAAAGCTAGAGCAGCAGGGATGAGGACGCTATCACAGGAAAGAAATTCGCTTTCTCATGGGACATGACCTCCTGAAAACTATGAGCGCTCTTCATAGCCGGCTTGGGCGAGAGTTCTGGGAAGGCTCTGGTATAGAGGCCTCTACAATGACAATGGCTTTTGGGGTAGAATTACCGGATTATTAGACTGCAAACAAGGAACTCTCAGGGATAATATTGCTAATTCGCCTCGGCCCCGCCGAAGCGGTCAAAGGTTCCTATACGAATTCCCTCTATTCCCCACCTCTTAATCCCCTCCCCAGTGGCCCCCACCCAAAACATTATGGACTCGGGCTTTCTGTGGGGCAGTCCCACCCGTGACCACCCCCCGCCCGGCCCCTCCCTGTTCCCGGCCCCTCTCCCCCGTTCCCCCCGCTTTCCCGCGATTCTTCCTTCCGCTTTTCCGCCATTCTTGCTTTTTTCTTTTGATTCTTGTTGCTTGCTTTCCACCTTACTTTTTTTCCTGCCCGTCCCAACTGCACTGGCTGAGAGCGGCAGCCGTCGATGCGCCGCAAGCCCACGGTCTTTGAAGTCTGCCTTCGCTTCGGCCCCGGCCGATTCAGCGCATACGTGTGCAGCCGGGCCGAGGAGGGCGACGCGAAGCGTTTTTAAAATTCCTCTACAGTACTTAAAGGATCATGGGACTAGGAAGTAAGGTTATAATTAAGGTAACTATACTTATAACCCCAATTAGGAGACTTATAACCTTACTTACTAAGTCCCATGATCCTCCAAGTAGAGCTCATAAAACTCCTTGGGTCCGATTTGCCTTTTGTCTGCGACGAGACATCATCGGAAACGTTGCAGGACTTGCAAAATCCCTATGGCAACCTTTACAAAACCCGAAAACCCTAAAGCCTACACCCTTAAACCCTGAACTAAGCCCTGAAACCCCAGACCTCGAAACCCAAAGCCCGTGCAAAAGCCCCAAAAGAACTACCGTCGCCTCCTCGAAGTTGTCGTCATTTTCAGTCCCGCGAGAGATGTGAGAGGCCGCCGAATAGGTGTAAGTACTATCTTCACCGTGATCCTTGGAACAGTTTGATCCTTGAAAGGCTTAGTTTGTTTTTTGAGTGTTAGTTAGTGGATCCTTATCACAGGCTACCTGCAACCGAAAAGGCCTACCTTTTTTGCGGAACTATACATCAAACCCTACTAAGGAACCCTAAAAGGTAGGTCTTTCCGGCTACAGGTAGACTTTAGAGAACTTTAGAGCTACTCTTTAGGGGGAGTGCCGGTTTGGTTGAGCGTTTAGGGTCTGTTTGAGGAACCCGCAGAATGAGGCGCCGGCACTCCTCAGCGACAGACCCAACCATCCCAACTGACAGAAGAACTGGGGGGGGGGGGTAATGTAGGGGCCTTAATAAGTTTTGGGGTATGTTATACAAAGAAGTATAACAAGGAGCCCCCCCCCCCCCACAATAGTATATTAGAGGCATGCATCAAGTAATCTGGGAGCCTGAAAGGTGGAGTGGGGCTTTGGGCGTGAGAGAAGCCATCAAAAGTGTCTTTTATGACATTACCTCTAGTCTCTATGGTAGTTCCTTTTTGGTTTAACCTATTTTATATGTAGGACACCATCGGATAACCCCAAAAAAGGAACTACGCTGGAGACTCTGGGTCTTGTGAGTTACTCCTAGAGACGGGCCCCGACGTCTCCCACAAGAAGTCTACGCCAAAGATGCATTTGGGGCTCCACCCGACCACGCCGTCGTTACATCCTACATGCAGCAAACCCTTATAAAGGACACCTGAGTTGAAAAGGGACCCTATAAGCCCAAAACCCTGAACCCTGAAACCCAAACACGTAAGCCAAAATGCTAAGCCCTACCCCTGAGTACGTCAGCGCCAAAAAAGGGTAACCTTTCGAACTATGGTAGGGCTATACAAGCCCCAAAAGGTTAAAGGTTACCTACTCAGCCCGTAAACCCTCAACCGTTACAAAACCCTAAACCCTAAAAGGGACCCCCGCAGAAGTTTCCAGCAAAGCATCGGCGTCAGACTCTTCCGCCTCGCTAACCTCTCTAAAAGCTCTAAAACTTGGTAGGTGAGGTTACCAGTGGGGTTCAGGGTGAAACGGTGTAGGGGTTTAGGGGTGTAGGGTT
>CAJNDV010017435.1:7537-19347 GCA_905221635.1 Symbiodinium sp. CCMP2456 | reverse complement strand
GGGTTTAGGGTTTGGGTAGGGTTTGGGGTTTAGGGTTTGGGGTTGAGGCTTTCTGGGTTCAGGGCTTCTGGATTTACAATTTTCTGGGTTGAGGCTTTCCTGTTGCATAGCATAGCTGGAAGTCTTCAGGTACCTCCAGAGGACCAAGCGGGAAATGAACCTCCATAAACCCAGGCTCGAAACCCAGAACCTATGCTAATGATAGTTTGTTTTAAGACTTGTCCGAAGTTAGAGATCTGTTGACATACTCGACGAACAATTTTCCCAAACTTGCTCAACTGCACTGCTAAACTTTTTTGTTTACGCTGCCGGTGCTAGAATGCCTAGAGTAACAGAAACCCGAAGCCCTAACTAAATGACAGAAGCTCTATACCCTAAGTCCTAAACCCAGAACTCTCAGCCCTAAGCCCCGAAGCAGAAACTCTAAACCCAAAGCCAGAAGCTCTAAGCCTTAAGCCAGATACACAAAAACCGTAAGCCCTAAACCAGAGACTCCATGTCCTAAAGCAGCAACTCTCAACCCCCAAACCAGGAACCCCGAGCCCCAAGCCAGCAACTCTGAAGCCTAAGCCCAAAACCAGAAACTCTGAAGCCCCAAAACCGGGAACTCTAAACCTAACCCTAAACCCTAAACCCTAAGAAACTCTGTAGCCTGAGCCCTGAGCCAGAAACTCTGAAGCCGAAACCGGAAGCTCTAAACCCTAAACCCTGAACTCGGAAACTCTAAACTCTAAGCCCAAAGTCCTAAGCCCCAAACCTTGAACCTTAAACCCTAATCCCCTTAAGTCCTAAACTCTAACCTTAAAACCTTCGTCCTCCCGACCTTCCATCCTAAACCCTAAACCCCTAAACCCTAAACCCTATACAGTAAGTCCCAAACCTCAAACCCCCCTGAGCCCCAATCTGCCGCCCTTAGCCCGGCCTCGCTGGCCCGGGAGTCCAAAGAAGCCCTCCGCGGGCTCCGGGCCTCCACCGGGGCTTCTTTAAAGGGTCCATAGGGCTTCTTAAAGGGTCCATAGGGCTTCTGAAAGGGTTCATAAGGCTTCTTTAGGGGTCTATAAGGCTTGGGGCTTAAGGGTTTAGGGGTTTTAGGGTTTAAGGTTTAGGGCTTAGGGCTTCTTTAAGGGTTTATAGTGAAGTTCATAAGGCTTCTTTAAGGGTTTATAGGGTTCAAGGCTTCCTTAAGGGTTGATTGGACTTGGGGCTAGAGGGCTTTAGGGTCTCTTTAAGGGCTTATAGGGCTTCTTTACGGGTTCATAGGGCTTCTTTAAGGGCTTATGGGGTTTATAGGGCTTCTTTAAGGATTTAGGGCTTTTAGGGTTTAGGGCGGCTTGAAGTGTTTATAGGGCTTGGAACTTAAACTTTAGGGTTCAGGGTTTTAGGGTTTAAGGGTTTTAGGGGTTTTAGGGGTTTTAGGGTTTAAGGTTTGGGGGTTTTAGGGTTTAAGGTCTAGGGCTTAAGGGCTTTAGGGTTTAGGGCTTCTTTCAGGGTCTATAGGGCTTAGGGCTTTAAGGGTTTAAGGGCTTAGGGCTTCCTGAAGGGTTTATAGGGCTTAGGGCTTAAGGTTTAAGGCTTCTTTAAGGGTTTATAGGGCTTGGGGCTTCAGGGTTTTAGGGTTTCCGCTCTCGCAACTCGGACTCTGCCAGACGAGGTCTCTGTGTGCAACTATACCATGCGTCTTTAACTAGACGGCAATCACCACTACACCACCGGGAGAAAACGCAATTAAAGAAACGTAACTAAACCTCTTCAAACAGAATAAGACGTGTAGATCAGGTGATTGCTTGTAGCGGGTACTTTGACCGGTCGGTTTCAAAGGAGTCTACGGGCTTACATGCCCCATCGGCCTGACGAGTCTTGGCAAGGACCTGAACAAAACAACGGGCCTAAGCAAATGCATAGCCATAACACGCACCCTGAAAGGGGCTACGATGAGAGAGGATTTCCAAAAATAGGGGACCCTAATATAATACCCTAAATAATAGGATCCTTACTATAAGGACCCCAAAATAAGGTACCCTAATTTTCTGAAACTCCCATGAGAGAGGAACCCTCAGACAGGCCGGGACAAGTCCCGGCGATGAAGCAAGAGTGCTCTCTACGCCCCGGTTAGGCCGACGATGGCGATGTCTTTCACAGGGCCCTTTTTCACCTTCTTCTGTTTGGCTGGGACCTTCTGCATTCTGCCTTGCTGAGGTTTGACCAAGTAGTCCAGTGACAAACTCTTGCAGAGGTCAGTGTGGACGTTCTCGAGGAAGTCCAGGTCGTTCGACGAGATTGTCACCACTCCGCCAGCTTTAGGGCTTAGGGCTCAGGGTTTAGGAGTTTTAGGGTTTAGGGCTTTGGGGTTTCCGGGTTTAGGGCTTAGTGGTTCCGGGCTCAGGGGTTTTAGGGTTTGGGTTTATTTGAGGGGTTCAGGCTTCCTTACGTGTTTAGGCTTCTTTAGGTTGCGGGGCTCCTTGCGGGTTTTGGCTGCTTTAGGGTTCCGGCTCTAAGGCTGTAGGGCTTAGGGTCTGGGGCTTAAAGGTTTTAGAGCTTGGGGCCGATCAGGGTTTAGGGTTTTATGTTAGGAATTGGGGTTTAGGGTTTAGGGTTTTATGTTAGGGCTGTTAGGATTTTTGGGCTGCTGGTTTTTAGGGTTCAGGGCTTCGCGGTGGGCTTGCTCGTTAGATCAGCTGGATAGTAGGAAAGCATGGTACCCTAAACCCAAGGCCCTAAAATCTAGGTGGCCTCACTGTTGCCGGGCTTCTGGGGAGCCTATTTCAGAGACTGCTGGAAAATTTGGGGTTAGGGTTTAGGGGAACCGTTGCTTGCCGCTTGAGGGTTTAGGGCTTCGAGTTAGGGCGTTTACACCACCGTGCATGAAGAACGGTGAGATGGGGCCTAGGTTGTGCACTGGGTCCTGTTGGACCGAGGACCTACTGCAGTTGGGGATGTGCGGCAAATGTTGGCTCTGCTGCTGTACTGGCAGTCGCCTAGGTATTGCAACCGACATCTGTACCTGGGCTGACTAGAGCCCCTACTTACGAATTTGGCTTCTTGTTGGAGAGCTAAGAACTCGTGAAAGCTGCCTGAAACTTCGAGCCTGTTGAAGCCATAACACCCGAGCTCTGTCTCTACCAATCGCTGAGCAAAACAACTCTGATACACAACTGTCCGGTGCTCTTTGATTTTGTGACCTCTCGCCTTGCTAGGACGAGACGAAGCCTGGATTGCAAGCTCTTGGGTTTAGGTGCGGGGTTTTAAGTCAAAGCTACAGCGACACTTCAAGGGCTCTGGTTTCAAGATCAGGCTGTCCGGGGACGAGGTTTGCACTGTTGCTACTGCGGTTTATGTTGATAGCTAATGACTGAACTCTTCACCATCAACATCATCATCTACCCCCTCATCATCATCATCATCATCATCATCATCACCATCATCATCATCCTCCAACTCGCCCTTACCATCCTTCATCTTCATCATGATGGCCACCATCATCATCACCACCATCATCATCACCATCGTCCTCATCGATATAATCATCGCCATCATCAACACCATCATCATCATCATCATCGTCATCATCATCGACGCCATCATCGACAGGAACATAACCGCACTGCTACCATAATTTGTGATCAACTTCAGCATCACGCAGTGCAGAGCTTGAAAGCCTAGATGGCCCAGGTCTATGGCTTTTCGGGCTTAGGGTTCAGTAGTACACATCGCTTAGTAGTGCACACCGCCTTGGGCGAGATCTCCGAGCGCTGTTGAGATCGGATGGACGGGAACTTATCGACCGCCACATCCGTGAAGTGCTCGCTCCTTCAGGGTCTTCATTCTACATATCGCTAAGCTTTCGCCCCCGAGATCGTAACGCCCCAGACCTAAAACCCTAAACCCTAAAGCCCTACAGTAAACCCTAAAAGCCCTAAGCCATAACTTTGAGATATAGGATCCATGGCTTCAGGGCTCCATGTCAGGATCGCCGAAGTGTTGAGCAGCTTTTGGTGCGTGACTTTCTTATCTTAAGGATTTTTTGGGCGGTTTGTCCTTGTATGGGGTTATGCAGGCTTCGTTTGGGGGTGGGTGGGGTGGGGTTGGAAGGGGGTGGGCGGGGTGGGTGGGTGTGTCGGGCTCTTGTGGGTTAGTAAGGCGTGTTATGTGGCTAAGCGCTTGCGGTGCACAAGCCCCCAAAACCCCAAACATCTGAATCCCAGAACCCCAACCCAAAACCCTGAACCCCAAACATCTGAATCTCAGAACCCCAAGCGAGCCATCCTCAAACCCTCACCTGCCGCAGCGAAGTTCAAAGGAACAGATCTGACCCCGAAACGGCACTAAGCCCCGAAGACATAAACGACCCTAAACCCCGAACTGGTTTAGGGTTTAGGGTTTAGGGTTTAGGGCCCAAGACTATTCACCCTAAACACCGCCGAACCCTGACACGCGAAAGAACTCCAACACAACCCTAAACCCGAAATGCCCTAGGCCGTTTCTGCTACTGGATTCGCGTCTGGCCAGACCACGACTGCAATCGTCTTGACTCAGCATGCCCTAAACCCTAAACCCGAACCCAAACCTCAAGGAACCCCCAACCCTAAACCCCAAATCCTAAACCTTAAACCCTGAACCCTAAATCCTAAATTTAAAACCCTAAACCCTAAACCTTAAACTCTTAAACCCTAAACCCTAAATTTCAAACCCTAAGCCCTAAATGCCCCAAGCCGAGCGGCGGCTTGAAGGACTGCTGGTTCTCCAACTGGAGGCCGATGCTGCAGGTCAGATCTGGGCTCCTGCAGGGTCTTCAGGGTTTAGAGTCTTTAGGGTTTAGGGTTTAGGGTTTAGAGTCTACAGGCTTATAGGGCTTTTAAGGCTTTTGGGCTTTTAGGGCTTTAGGGCTTATAGGGCTTTTAAGGCTTTTAGGAGTTTTAAGGGTTTAGGGTTTAGATGCTTATAGGGCTTTTACGGGTTTAGGGTTTCGAGGCGTCTAGGGCTTTCAAGGGTTTGTGGCCCAGCGGGATCCAGCGGGTGTATATGGGTAGTTCTCTAAAGTAGATACGGTCCCCAATATAGTATGGCTCTATTATAATAAGGACCCTAAAAAGGACCCTAATTTAGAAAGCTACCCATATGGCTTTTGGGGTTTATCCCAATCCTAAACCCTAGACCCCTAAACCCTGAACCGCTAAACCCTGAACCCCTAAACCCTAAACCCTAATGTTTGGGGGTTCTTAAGGCTTTATATTTCTGGGCGCTGATAGGGCTTCTAGGGCTTCGTGAGGTTTCGAGGGGTTTAGGGATTATATAGGGCTTAGGCGTTTAGAGGGGTTGAAGGTTTTTTGGCAGGATTGGATGAGGGTTGAAGGCTTGGGGTTGATTCAAGTCTTAGGGCCAAGGCCACGGTAACCGGGGGAGGCTCTGTTACCTAGCTAGGACAAGCCCGCATTGCAGGGTTCACTGAACTTCGGTGGAGGTTTAGTGTTTAATGCAGGGGCCTTAATAATTAGAATAGGGTTTGGGTGTATATTACACTATAACCATAATAAGGAACCACCAAAATAATAGGCAATTATTGAGGCCCCTATATTAGGGGTTGTGGCGTAGGTGACCTCTAGAGTCTGCACCTCGTTCAAGAAAACCGTTAGCAATTCATCACCGGTGATTGCTGGTGTTTCGGGTCCTATGGGTCCTATGCCACATTGCAGTGGCAGGACACAAAAACCCACACCATGGACTCTGAAACCCTATCCCTAGACCCTAAACCCTAAACGCCTAAACCTCAACCCTAAACCCTAAACCCTAAAACCTAAACCCTAAACCCTAAACCCTAAACCCTAATCCCTAATCCCTAAATAAACCCTGAAGGCACAAGCTCGGAGCTCGGCCCAAGACCGCTAAACCCACTAGACTCGAATACCCTGGAAACCCCAGAGCCCAAAAGAGGGGCCTTCCAAACTACAATGAGGTTTTTGGGTTCGTAGTATGCTGTATTGTCGTCATAAGGAAGCCTAGAGAATTATGTTTGCTAATGGCTATTTCGGCCCCGACCCCCCAAAACCTTTTTTGCAGCAGACTTCTCTCGCCCTCGCACCCCCCAAAACCCTAAACCCCGTTCGTGTACCAAGAACCATAAACCCTAAACCGCTCCGCAGCCCGCGCCTTTCAAAAGTTTCCTCCTGCAGTTCGTAGGTCCGAATCTCAGGCCTCCACCAAGGAAGTTTAGGGTTTAAGGTTTGGGAAAATAGGGAAGTTTAGGGTTTAGGGTTTAGTGAAATTTTGGTGCTGAAAACGGAGTTTTAGTTACCATCCCACAAGCTTCTACGGGATGGGAAGTAAGGTTGTATAGAGTCCAAGAGAAGGTTTATGTGTGTTCTTGTCGCGGAGCCTAGTTTAGATCGTGTGAAAAAACGAAACCATGCCATTCACTATGTAAGGGTGCAAGGCTTTGTACTTAGCTTCTACGGTGGGTTCGGGTTGTGATTGGTGTTTTTTAAATTTAGGCTTTGGGTGTTCAGATGATCACCCGCATTACTTGTACTTTGACTCGACTCTGGGATGCAGTCGGTTAAGCCGGGGTTCTGACTTTTCACCTATAACGGTTTAGGGTTTAGGGTTTACGGTTTAGGGCCTTAGCTCTTTGGTGCAGGGATGCAGTAAGCCCTTGGCATCTGGCCGGTGTGTGCCTTGGGGTTTGGGTTTCATAGCCTAAGGTGACCCCCCAAAGACGACAAAGGCTTGCATGGTTAGGAAAGCTTCCCGTGGCAGGCTATTCCACAACTGCGTGCGGCAACTTTAAGCAATGTAGGCCAATAGTGGGATTGTACTCGGGCTTTTAGCCACTTCCAAAACGATGTCACGTGCCTCGACAAGGGCTCTGAACCCTACCACCGCAACGACCTAAACCCTGAAACCTGTCCCCTAAAACCCTGGCAACAATCCTTGGTAGGACCCGACAAGCCCGAATATGGGGGGGGGGGGTTCGGAAGAAGTTGTATCATTATTATCATATCATGTCTCTATCGTTCTTAGCCACAGTATATAACATATCCCCAAAGCCCTCCTCGAATCTATTAAGGCCCGAATTCTCATACGAACCTGCGTATCGGATTCCCGGCCTGGAAGCATCGCAGGGGAGCGCCACGCGCTCGCTGGCGACGGTCGCCAGATGCTGCAAGTCGCGGCCTATCTCCCGAAGCTCACCTGGGGGGGCCGAGGTCTTCTGCCGCACTTTCTTTTTGTGTCTGGAGCTGAAGTTTACGATAGGGGCCTAAATAAATACCAATACTATTTTGGGGGCTCCTTAATTACTATATGTAAAGTATTATGTACCCGGGCTCCTTACTATATGTATAGTAGAATATAGTAGAAGTTACCCTCCAAAACCCTCTTCTAGTCTTTAAGGCCGGCCATGTTAGGGTTTGGGGCTCTAGAGCTTTAGGGACTCAGGCTGGAGTTGAGGGTTTGGGCTCCAAACCTAAGTTAGGGAGCCCAAGACCCCTTGAAAAAGAGACGGCGAAGCAATATATGGCTACAGGGGCCGTTAGTCGTATGGTTCAGGGTCTATTCTATTCCTTAGGGGTAGTTTTTTTGGGCTCTCGGGGAACCCTGCGTCTAGATGCCAAGTCCTGCACGCTACAAACAGAAGACAAATCCCCAGACCCGAAACCGGTGCCCTCAAATGCCAACCACGGGCCCCCCAGCATCGAAGGAAGCCCAAATAGATCGGGCAAGTTTTCCCTAGAGGCTCCATATAAACTACTATTGTGGAAATAGGACCTTTAATTTTTCCCAGAACAAGGATGGTCTTTTGGGGCCTAATTCCATGATGGTAGTATGTATGGATATCGGTCGGCAGAACTAGCAGTCGAACTGTTGAGGCTTCCTTATTGAGAATATGCTACCTCTACATGCGAACTAGTCCATGAATATGGAGGCCCTTATATTGAAGCGTCCCAAACCCTAAACCTCTCAGCAAGAAGAACTGATGCCCAACCGCAAACCCTAAACCTCTGAGCAAGAAGAGCTGATGCTAAAGCAAGGGGAGGCTGGCCAACGCGAAGTGCTTCTGCCAGTTCCATCTCGTGCACTGGCGTCCGTTCTGCGCCGGGTCCCCGTCAGGATTATGGTTTGGGGTTTAGGGTTTAGGGTTGAGGGTTTAGGGTTTAGGGTTTGGGTTTAGGGTTTGGGGTTTAGGGTTTAGGGTTTAGGGCTTCTTTGTTGGTTTGAGGCTATGAGTCTTACGGGTTCTATGCAGGTCTCGGGTCTGGGGGTTGGGCTTCGGGGATTGACGGTTGTGCTCTGTTGGGTTTGAAAGGGGTCAGCGGGTCAGTATCATTCAGGATTGGGGTTTACCCATAGGCCCCATAGTAGTTCCTTTTTGTGGCTTCTGTCTAGGATCCTATTAGGTAATCCCAAAAAAGAACTACTATGGGGCCTATGGGTAGAGGTTGGGAAGAGTTTACGTTGCGGATTGAGGGGGAGTTCCAGTTTCAGATGTTAGGAGGGTTTGAGTGTTTCGGTAGTGTTAAGGTTTGGAGTTCTTGGTTCCCATACTGTAGGGGCATTAATCATTGCCTATACTCTTTCGGGGGCAGAGGAGGGGGGGGGAAGGCGGGGAGGTCCTCAGTATAAGTATAGTATAATATACCCCGAAACCCTATTCTAAGGACTAGGGCCCCTACCTACATTAGCTGATAGTTTCATGGGCATAGACTTGGGATTGAGGATGGGAGGATAGGGCTGAGTGTTTTGGATACCGGTGTTGTGTCGTAGGGTTTGAGGTTTAGGGTTTTCTGAGTACGCTCCTGTCGGTAAAAATTGTATGCAGTGGAGAACGTAGGACTTGCGCGAATGGGGATTGCCGTGGTTTCCTACACTACTACATTCTGTTGCTGCCACTATTACTGGCTGTTCCTGGTCTACGTCTTGCATCTGTTATTCGGGATTAAGGGTCTGCTTTGCTGCCCCAGCCCTGCAATTCCGGTAGCACGTAAGGAAAAACGGTACTGCTACTACGGCGACGGCTTAGTGTTCCTGTAATAAGTAGTTGTTGCGAAGATGATCAGCATGGTTTTGTTGTTGATTCTTGTTAAGGACGTTTTTTTGAGTTATCATAACTTAAGGGTGATGTGGTTGTTTACAAGGCAGTGCAATGTTTAGGATTTAGGGCTTGTGGCTGAGCTGTTTAGTCTGAATCATACGGCGAAAACCGTCTGAGATTTCTTCTCAACACCAAGCCAGAAAGACAAGCGTGAGGCTTCGCCTACACGGACGACGCCCCAGAACTTCGCAGCTACGAGGATCGGGAATAGAGACGGGTATATGGGGGCCCATCTTAAACTCGCTGATTCTTGAGGGCTTCTCAGAATTTGGAAAAAGGATCCTCCATTTCAGAAACGCCCCGTGAAATAATCAGCAAAGAAAAAGCATAAACCCTAAACCCTAAACTCCATTTCAGAAACGCCCACTGAAATAATTAGCAAAGACAGCACTGCATCGCCCCTCTCCGGCGCCACGGCTTTTGGGATGAGGATTTGAGGTTTTAGGATATGAGGGGTTAGGGTTCAAAGAGGTTAGAGTTTAAGTGTTCATACCAGGCTTTACGGTTTGACACAGGCGTCTTACCTGCCGGAATGGGCATGCTGACAGACATGATAGAACCTCGCATGCGACACATGCGCCATAAAACCCTAACCCAGAATTTTGGGAGGATCCAAAAAGTAGATCCCTTAAAGTTCCTAGCAAGTACCCTTTAACAGTATGGAAGCTAACGACCAACGTGATGGATGAAGCCGAAACCCTGAACCCTAAACCCTGAACCCTGCGTTCAACCAACCTAACAGGGCGGGAGAAAAGGGCTGTTAAAAAAACAAAACCTGAACCCTAAACCCTAAACCCTAAACGATACACCCGAAACCCGAAACCCTAAACCCTAAACCCTAAACCCTTAAAAAAAAACCTAAACCGTGAAGCCGAAGGCCTGGTCTGGGCCTGGTCTTGTCTTGCGGCATGGGTTTCGGGCAGAGGGTCGCCTGCGCCTGCGAGTCTTCAACTTTCCGCGGTTTAGGGTTTAGGGTTTAGGGTTTAGGGTTTAGGGTTTAGGGTGTAGGCACTAGGCACCCGAAACCGTAGACTCTAAACTCTAATTAAGCTGAAACCCTAAACCCTAAGTTATAAACCAGATAAAGTGTGGAGCCTCAAAGAACCGGTAGGCAACTCAACAGAAACTTTGAACCGTGTGGAGTTTAAATGTAAGTCCTCACTTTGAACTACGAAGCCCTATACTCCGAATCGAAAATCCGCACAGCTTCCGGCATGTTGTCGGAGAAGTTGTAGACGGTTTTCGCCTTTTAGGTTTTAATGCTAGGGGCATTCAAGCGAGACATGGCCGGTGACTCAGGGACTAGGTGCTTCAAAAGTGGAGTACGGAGACCGACTAAACGCTTCCAGTATGCAGAGCTTGTCGTGAGGTTCTTGTCAACTTGGGCCACCCTTGCAGGGCAATCTTGCATGTGTCTATGCGGATGTAACTTGTTATGCTGTTTCGGCTCGCCATTGCACAAGATGAATATGACTAGGTGGCAAGTGACAAAACTCACCTTAAACCCTAAACCCACTTGGTGCTCAACATGATACGTGTGATGAATCTGGCAGGGGAAGAGATGGTCGTGTTCCGGGCATGAAGACTGTGCAGAGATTGAAACGCGATTTGTACCGTCTTTGCCACATCCCGGTGTGTTTACAGCAGCTTCTATCGGAGGGCCGCACCTTGGATGATGCAACGGAGCTGAAGGCTCCCAGTGATTTGCAGCTGGTACTGTTGCCTGCATCCAGTGCATCGCAGCAGCGGATTGCCAATGAGCTCGTTGATGCATCCTGCAAGGGCAAAGTTGAGACCGTGCGTTTGCTGTTTCGGGCCCGTGCCGATATGAACAGCTTCAACAGAACCGGAGAAACAGCTCTCACAGGTGCAGCCGTATATGGGCAGCTTGAGGTTCTGCGGTTTCTTGTGCTGGAGGCAACTGCAGAGATAGAGTTGAGAGGCAGGGGGGTCTCCGCCCTCACGGCTTTGCTGCATGCATGCGAGCACGGCCATGCAGAGGTTGTGCGGTTCCTGGTAGAATCCGGTGCTAATACGGCGAGTCAGCTCAGATGCTTGCATCCAGCAGTGGCCACATTGAGGTTGCGCGATACTTGGCGGAACCCCATGCGGACGTCAACTACAGATTGTTGTCCCCAATGGCAGATTTAATGAGCACGGCTATCATGTGTGCATCTTTCAACGGCCACATTCAGACTGTGCAATGCCTGTTGGCGGCCCGTGCAGATGTGGACGTCGGCAGCCAGTTCGGAGAGACAGCTCTGATGTGTGCATCTCGGAGAGGCCATGTTGCAGTTAAACAATTGCTAGCAGAAGCCCATGCGGCAACGGGGGGGGGCCTTGCTTCCTCAGAAGCTCATGATTCTGCTCGTTCAAATTGTGCGCAAGCGGCACAAGCCAATGAGCAAAGTCCAATTGCCTTGTGACCTGCAACTAGTAGGTAGATATGTCGGCACCAGCCAAACGCTACATGAAAGATGTGCCACCCGTAGTTAGTACTTAGTAGGACAAGGATTTAAAAGACGCTCACGCAGCATCGGCCAGAAGCGACCATGGAATGATTTCGCGGTGCTTGCAGTTGATGTGATGGCATGTTCGTCGGTCGTTAGGTTGCGACATTGGTTCCAAGCATAGAAGCCTTCTTGCACACAGCTGAATGTAATGACGGACCGGCATGTAAAGACACATCGTGCCAACCCTGATGAATAAACACCTCCGTCAGTAA
>CAJNDV010017424.1:31013-60774 GCA_905221635.1 Symbiodinium sp. CCMP2456 | reverse complement strand
GGTTTAGGTTTTAGGGGTTCAGGGTCAAGGGACCCAATACCCTGAAAATTGCGGAGTAGCTCGCGAATTTAGCAACAAGAAGCTGCTGATGGCTAAAGCAAAAATCCTGTAGATGGGAGTTTCAGCAAAGAAATAGGAACCATGTTTTTGGACACTCCAAAAGGATGATCCGACTACTGCATGGGTTCAGAGAAGGCGTGTTTCAAGGTGTCCATCTCCGGATCCTTGATGAAACTCTCGCCACATGCTAATTCTTCTCAATCTAAAAGAACTCACTGAACGTAAATCGGGTGCCTTGCCTGACGCTGGTACAGATCGTCCAGCAGCGAGAATACCTCGGATGTATCGTCCCAGAAACAACGATTCAAGAAGGAATAACAGTACCATCAACTATGGCGACGCAAAAAGTGGGAACAATGACCATAACAACAAGAAGTAACATAATCAAGACAACAAGAAACGAAAGAAATTACCAGTTCAATGCTATCAAGCTCAAAGAAGCAGCTGCGGCGAGGAAATATGGGCAATGGGCGTAAACCAACAACTGGCAAATTGCGCGGCACAGACTTAGCCAGTATGGCACACACGCAGAGCTCGGATGGCCATGCGCATCATCACTATTCAGACCAGACCAACAACAAGCATAATTGAAGTAAGAAGAGAACTAACACAAACGGCGAAGAGCAAAGCAATGAACACAATAAGCACAACGACAAAGATAGCCGAAGCAAGGCTGGCGGAAGGATTCGGAAGGATCAACCACAGAATGTGCACATGGGTCAGCACAGCTGACATACGTAGTATGTTTATAATCCCACTGACGATGCCACTACAACCACCCAGCATCATCAATAAGATGAGCACAGCTATTCACGGCCGTGACACCTTATGCTGCAGCAATGTGGTGGGGCGCTAAATACTCGGAAGACGACCTCGAAGAAACCCTACTGGACACATGTTGGTTCGAGTCTTGTTACTGTTGGAACCTCTGATTTAAGCTCCGATATTGCTTGGACTCGTTTGCCGCAAAGGTGCCGCTTGCGCTGTGGCTGAGTGCCTGGGCTCCAGACGAACACCTGCAGCTTCGTGGTCCGGGCTTCGGGGTATGGGCCCAAGACCTTAATAGTGGTGTTAGGGGTTTGCGGAGTGTGGTTCGGGGTGATATAAGGTGCAATTTCAAGGGCTTTCGGGCTGGGCTTCGACTTTCTAGGCCCTCCAAGACCCTCTCGAAGCCCCCTCCCTTCCGCTGCCTTCATCAAAGCCCGACAATACCCAACCCGAAACCCTGAAAGCCACCAACAACTCCTTAAAGCCCCACAAAGCCCTCCCTGAACTCCCTGAAAACCGGCCTGCCTTCCTCCAGCCTCAGCAGCCCGCTGAGCCGCGTGGCCAGAGCCGACAGCTCCGCCTCGTCGGTTTTGGGGCCCGCCAGGAGGTCCGGAAGCACCTGGGAATGTTGGACAAGCGGGCTCTAGGAGAGCTTCAATGGCTTTAGGCAGGCTGCCCGACATGACGACTCCTCATCGGGTCAAGAAGGAATCCCTGCACCGCTTGTACCCAGACAGCAGAACGGAAATTCAACTCTTGCTCATGCGCCTGGTGCATGAGAAACAGGGTGAGCGCATGGTTGCCGGGTATGGCAGGCAAGCATGCCTGGATGTTGGTGGTGCTTCCAAAATAGTCTCGCTGTTGGCAGGCGAGAATTGCATCACTGGTTTCCAATGAGAAACATGAAGCACCGTGTGGATGATTGACTGCCAACAAGCATTTCGCACGCCGCTTCTACTTACTGTACGCTGTTGCCACTGATTGACCTTGAGAGTGACGGTCTTTGACGTACTCACCGTGGTAGCAGCATCAGCAATAGCAGCCAAGGCGGCAGCAGAGACTGTCAGCTTGACTTAGTTCTTCGTGTGATTTCTGCTTGAGGTTGGCATGCAGATACCATCAGTTTCAAGTATACGAACACAGCTATTCCTCTCATTTGCTGCTATTGCGATGATGATCACAAAGCACCGAACCTTTCTTTCAACCTTGCGCTTTCTTAAACCTTAAACTGACAGTCTTTGATCATGGTCTCCTCGAAGAATGCCCGCCGCTCAGCCGGCAAAAGGCTGGAAGCAGCCACCAGCGCATCTGCAAGAGCGGGCTTGGGAGTTGGAGGCTTGGGGTTGAGGGTTCAGGTCTTTGGGTTCGGGATGTAGGCAGGATGGCCGGGGCCAGGCTAGTAATGGCTAGTACTTGGTAGTGTTCAACATCGTTTGGGAATTGCCCTTCGTGCATGAATCCGGGGACTATAACCATGATGGATGTAGCTGTTGTGGCCTGTTCACGGTTGCAAAGGGCGGAAACATCGCCAGAGTCTACCCGAAAGGGGAATCGCAAACAACCCACTTCAACTCATGAAGCCCAAGTTCCAGGACAAGCGCAAATAGCACTGGCGAGACATCGGATGCAGGAGGAGCATCGTCCGCCAGCCATTGCATGTGGAACAACCATCCTCTTCATAACCGAACAATGCACAAAACTGGCCCGATGATGAGAAGGAAGATTGCTGTTATATTTGCACTTGCCCTTTGCAGAGGAAGTGTAGCGGCGACAACAGGATGCAGATACGACAAGTAGCCACACAAATCCCAGCAACTCGGGCCACGAAAAAGAGAAACCTCCCTTCGTCCAATCGCCTTCGAAGGTCGCAGGGCCCTGGCTCGCCGCCCTCGCTGTGGCACTCACGCGCCTTGCAACTTAAATTCAAGGTGCTTATGGAGGGATTTAGGGTTGAGGTTGAGGGTTTGCGGCCGTGTGGAGCTTTCAGTAGGCGACTTCCCCCTTGAATTGCTCGGCAAGGCCCCAAAAACGACCCCCAGTTGCCGAGACACTCGTAGGAGCTGCTCATGTAAGGGCGCAGGGTCTCTCGCACATCCTCGCGGCAGGCCGAAATCACTCGAATGGCCGCAACGGGGTAGGTGGTATTTATGGCTCCTTCCATACTGCTGACGGACAAAATCCTGCGTCTACATCTGAACCGGAATCGGAGGACCACGGACCACCGGAGTAACAAGAACGATTGCTGCATCGATGCCCGAGTCTTGTGTCTGGGTTGGAATGATGTCAGTCCTCACGCTCCAGCTTCAGCAAGAGCTGCTGGTCTTTCCCACCGGGCTTCAAGTACCGGAAGATTTCCTGGCGTCTCGGACGATGGTCTTGCAGTTCTATCGGGGCTACTTCAGAAACTGACGAAGATGACCTCAGCGGCGTTCTTGCTACTAGTAGCACGGTTACCGTGTTGCGTAGTGTCCTCGGAGGCCGCAACTCTCCATTTTCCCTTGTTGAGCTGAGGCACAAACATGACCCAGAATGGGTCCCATCTACATGGCAGCACAGGCGTCACAAAATGAGACATGTGCACATACAAGCATGCATGAATGCAAGATTGCAGAATAAAGATGTATTTCGATGTAGATGTATGCATGCATGTGCGTACGAAATCTGATGGAACGTAATGCAAGGTTTGGTATGGGAGGGTAAGGTAGGGTACGTAAGGTGGGGTAACATAACATATCGTGAAGCAGGTGGTTGTGCATGCGTCTATGCATGTATGCGCGTATGTGCGAACTGTACGTACGTGTGTGTGTATATATACATATATACAAAGGTATGTATGTATGCATGCGTACATGTATGTCTGAATGTATGTCTGTCTGTATGTATGTATGCATGTATGCGTGTGTGTATGTGCGTATACACTGATGTATGTGTGCATGCATATAGATGTATGTATATATATATATATATATCGATTATCTATGTATGTGTACAATATATCTATGTATCTTTGTGTATACATGCATGTAAGTATGCATGTGAGTACCTTGGCAGGTATGCATGCCGCATGCATCTGTATAGAAACATGAGCACATGTACACACATGCATATCATCTGCGTGTGTCTATTTCGCGTTTTTATTTACGTGCAACAAATTAGCCCGCACGTGTTTACATGCATTCAAACACCTGTGTATTATTTATATACAGACATATTATGCAGCAAACAGCTTTCCCATGCCGTCTCTGACTCAGCTTTCTAAGCACAACGCACGACTAATGCACGACGTTGTTCCGCCAGGTCATGCTTAAACTATGAACCCCAAAGCAGTACTGCGTAGGGTGTCACCCTGAATCGTATATCATAAACCCTGAAACTCTGAAGCCTCGCCTCAAACCCTAAATCTTCAGACCGTGGAACCCTTTTCCCTCTAATGTCCGCTCCTGCGCGGCGAAGGCGTAGTTGTTACTGGTCAGGTTCGGAGCGAGGAACTCTTCCAGCACGGTCTTGGCCAAGTCAATGTCACCTGGCGTAAAAAGCGATCAACATGTCAAGGTGTCATAAAACACATGCACCTGTCCACGAAATCTCTATATGTTTGCATACATATGTATGTGTATATATTGACACGGATATTTATACATATAACATATATATATATATGATTATATATGTATGATTATGTGCATGAAACTGCCTATCTGTATGCATACCAACAATATGATTGAAGAAGGAGCTCCGGCCTTCATAAGCTGCGCGGTGAAGTAATTAAGAGGTGCACATCAGGAGACGTTCATGATCTGGTTCTAGGCACCATCGGATGTGTTGAAAAAACCAACGGAAGCTTAAGCGTGAGGTTCCGTGCCCTGACTGCTTTCCAACCTCGGGCGCCTACTATTTTTGCAAAGCGATCGTCTTTTGCATCAGGTCATCAGGTCCCGAACCCAAAACCCGCACCTAAATCCTATCTTCTAGCCCCCAGATCGCGCCTTTGGGTGAGCGACTGTCCATCACCGAGCTATGGCGCTCCACCAGCACCTCTACAGAACAGACAAACGAGCTTCAGCCGTGCCTTGTTGCTGCCGCTGCTCAAGGTTTAGAGACAAGTGCCTAGGGTTCTCCCTGACTTTCCCCAACCAGACGTTTATGGGTGAGGCATCCAAAAAACTCTATTCTAAAATATCAAAAAAACATTCTCAATGATCAAAAACACTATCCCGACGTTTATGGTGATAAGCCTTCTATGGAGGTTGTTGCAAGCGACTATCTTCACTTCAATCTCCCCTCATCGGTACCGATGATGAACCCCAGATCCTGAACCGCAGCCAATCCATTCAACCCAAGTGATGAGACCTACGAAAGACCCCCAAAAATGTCAGACGAGAGTTCTGGACAAACAGATCCGGGAAGCCTTCGGGATATTCCGGAAACAAAAGACCACTACACCTATGGTTTAGATTTTATGTGAAGGTTTCAGGCCTCACCTTAAACCCTATAAACCCCAGTATGGAAAGGGAGCAGGATTCCGGTGAACCTGGCCAGACAGCCGGGCTGGGTCGATGGCGCCCAAGGAGCCCAGGAGTTGCCCGCAAAGGAGCTGGTCATCTGGAACATTGCTTTGCTTCAAGGTTTGGGTTGATAGTTTTAGGGTTCACTACAAATCGACAGGGTATGGGGGCTTGTTTAGGATTTCGCGGTCTAGTGTTTCTACTTGGGTTCAACAAACAAGGGACGATAAAGCCATAGGTTGCCATAGATCCTAGTTTCATTATGGGATCCTGCAGGCACAAGGATGTTGGGATTTAGGGGTTTATTCGCGAGGTTTATTCGAGGGCTTCAGAGTTTGGGGTTCAGGCTTGACTGAGGGGATCGTGGAACTTTTGGCTTTGGGGTGAAGGAGCTGGGTTTCTTCTTCTACAAGTAGCTGTGCCTTTGTGATGCCGCTGTCATGAAGGGCCCGAATACTTGCGGCTTAGATTTTTGTCCTGGGTTTCTGAACCTCCGCTTTGAAGCTGACGGCTTAATTCGGTTGAGGGTTGTTGTTCTGTTTGCGCGGTCAGTCCCGAACCCTAAACCCTGCAAGCCCTGGACTCTGAATACTCCGAACCCTCTAAGCAAAGCCCGAAACCGATACCACCACCTCAACTGCATTCTTCTTTTGCCTATGGCTCCGTCCGACCACGACACTTCGCTGCAAGAAGGGCTCCTGGCCTGGTGAAGACGACGATTCCCAGAGAAATCTGAGCGACTTCTCCGTTTTCTCTGACTTTGCAGGCTCGGGACTTACGGCTCGCGCGGGTCCGCACGAAGCCCTCAAGACAATAGTTGCACAACTCGTGAGAAATAGTTTCCACTGCATTGGAAGGCACAGAAGACAGGTTGGAATCACATCTGTGGACTAAATAAGCGGACTAGGGCAAACATGACATGCATAAGGGCCTCGGGTGGCACTGCACATTAAGTTCACCTAGTTATCCGGAGTTATCCGGCCCTCCCTTTCTTCGCACTGGGCGGCTTCAGCAAGGCTCGCAGGAGCCGGGCCAGCGTTGGCTTTGGCAGCTCGGCCGCGCAGGGCGCCTGTAGGCTTCTAAGGGCCTCTTCGGTGCTAAAAGGCTGTCTGGACCTTTGTAGACAGGGGCTTCGGGCTTCAGATGTTGATGTGCAAGGGGGGGGGGGCTACCGATGCCGATCGACTTCGTCTGACACAGAGGGGCCCAAGATCGTGCCGGTGGTAGGTACCGGTAGCCAGGGCGACTGCAACAACAGGATTGCTATCATAAGAGTCTTGGCGCGGGACTCTGAGGCCTTGGTCATGGCTGTGATGCTGACTTGCTTCATCGTGGCACCTGGCGCTGCTCCTGAATGATGCCGTGCAGGCTCTCCAGCGCCGAACGCCGAACCACCTTTTCGGACGTGTCAGGTCTGGTTTTCGGTCTTGGGGTAGTCGGGTAGTCGTGGACTCTTAGAACTTCAATACTTTGACTGTTCACTGAAGCCACTGTCTTGACTTCAAAAAAAAACGTGGCAAGACGAAATGGATACAGAACGCTGTCAACATGATACTCGTCGCCCGGCAAAAGCAACTTCCTACAAGCCAGAGTTTAGCAATAACACCCCAAACCCTGCATGCCCTACCGTAAAATCCCCACATCCCTCTCCGTCCATGCTCCGCCGCGGCGCCTGCTGCGTCGCGGCCTGGAGCTGATGGATGCAGCGCTCGAGTCGGAGGGCGGAGCTCTTCGCATCGTCGGGCGCTCGGGCCTCTCCGGCGTGAGGAGCGTGAAGGGGGGGGGTGCCTTTGGGGGGCTCTCTTCGAGTCGTAGGGATGCCTGGTTTGAGGGGTGCTGGTAACAAGGATCCTCTCCATTTCAGTAAATAGTAAGGCCTGCCTACGGTAGCTTCCTGACTTGGCGTTAGGGACCTGCGTTGGATGCTGGATCCCCATGGTACCGACCCTGAAAGCAGGCTCGTTTAGAGACCAATCATGCAAATACCGAGAAGAGGATTTCGGGCTGTTTGCTGCGATTGTTTCGGGAGTCTAGACGAACAAGGCTGTGTTACCAAGGGGATAGACGAAGGCCTGCAATCAAAGGCGGAGTTATGACTTCTCACCCGTGTAAAGATATGGTAAAAAAAGAACGGGCCCAAATCAGACCCTGAACCCAGAAGTACTGCGACCTCCATATTTAAACAGCGAGCTCGGCCTTGTCTACTGCGGCCTTGGCCGTTCGCAGGGATTCCCAGGCAGGAAGCTCTGGAAGAGAAGCTACTACCTGGGATGGCCGCTGTGCGGTCTAGGGAGTCTAGGGTCCGAGGGCCATTGGGACGGTTTGGTGGGTTGGGTTTGCAGATTCGATTGAGCAGGTTATTGAGGCGGGCTCAGATCTCCACACAGCGATAGCTTTGACATGGACGACGGCTACAAGACAGCGCCTCACTGAATGGTGTTTCTGTCGCTTGCCGGTGCTATGAAATTCTAGGCCCAGTGCCTGTATTTCTGGCTGCCTCTGGATTTTGGCGATGGGCAAGGCTGAGATAGCCGGGAACGTGCCGCGTTGCCCAAACCCTGAACTGTGTTTTAACCCCGAAACAAACCCCAAACCCCAAACACCGAGCCAAGACGTACAGCCCTGAACTCAGCCATGCCACCTCTGCTGCGCTGCGGCAAGTCTCCACGATCAGAGGGGACAAAACCTCCTGGCCCAAAACCTGTGGTTGGGACATGTGGTGCTTTTCATGCTTTCAGGCATTGGGGCTTGACTTCTGGGTGTTTGCGGTTCTGGGATCCTGGATGCGGGGCTTCCAACAATTTTGGTTCAGTGTGTTTGTTGACGCACTCCTAAGCCCTTTAGAGCCTTGTCTCGGCTCCGTTCCCTCTGAAATGGCCTGAGCTTCTGAATTTGCCGAGGCCCTGCCTCGAATGCACGAGCCGCCTTCGCTTTCCTCGGTTCTGACAGGTAGAGATATATGCTGAAGATGGGCACATGGAAGGAGGGAAGGATAGTGATAGGAACGAACTTAGCGAATCATGAAAACTGCAACGCTTGTTCTGGCACTGGCTGTACCGGGCTCCGTGGAACTATAGGAGCATGTTTGGCACGCTCGCAAAGGCAGGTAAGGGTTCAAGACCAGGGAAGGGGGGCACGCGACTGTTGTGCATGAGGTGCATGAATTCGTAGAAGTTCAAGCCGTGGATCAATGTCTAGACCCTAAACTGCTTGCGACACGCAAGGGAGTTTGAAAGCACAGTATCAACACGCAAGACTGGTGCTGCGCGTGCTTTCAGGAGCATCCAACGCTACCTGGCGGCAGCACCAAAGATTGCTGCTTTGTTGTGTACTGCGCATAAGACTCAGACAAGTCGAAGGTCCAGCTTTCTGTCACTGCATGCATGCCAAAAGAAAGCACCTCTGATCCACACAGGGTCAACCGCATGTTAGTTGCACAGCAAAACTGGCTGGAACACTCTGCAGGGCAAACTTACCAACTCCTACACTAAACGCCTTTCGCCCCAAGTCCTGCTAACTCCTCACCGACTGAAACCGAAGCAAAGGCACAGCTGCGCCCCAAGCCGCAGCAGCTCCGAAATGACTGCAGGAAGCAGGGGCTTCAGCCTCCTTAGTACGGAACTTGTAAGGCTTAAAGGGCCTACAAGTTGGCAGAGGATCTTGGGCAGTCCTTGTTGCAGGAAGAAAAATTTGGAAACAACTTTATTGTGGCTTTTCTGAGTCCCGCGCGTGTCGTCGGCAACAGTGTTGTTACCGCTGTCGACAGCTTTTGTTGTGGTGTCCGATACAAAAGACTGTACTTATCTGAAGGCTCCGGCTTCCCCACCACCACTGTGAGCTCGTTTTGACTTCTTGCTGGACATCGGATACACGAAACCGTGTGTTTGCGATGACGCTTGAGAACATCGCCAGCGTCTTCTCGTGTGACTGTCAGTCTCATCACAGAATTAGGGTGAGCCGGACCCTGTACCCTCAACCCTAAACGGCCCTGAACCTCCAACCTCAACACTAAGCCGTCAACCCACCCTCTGTCCTTTTTGGGGCCTCGAATCGTATGTTGCAAAGCCCCAGCTGCGCGACGCCCACGGCGGCCACATAGTGTCGCCAGCAGTCGACGCTCTCCTGTTAACGCGGCTTGCACTCCCTCTGTTTGTCAAAAGGCTCAAGTAGTGGGATGGATCTGTAATCCGACCTACCTGCATCCCACCTTTTGCGGTCTTCGTTTGGGGAAGGATGACCTTCTGGCTTGAGGCTGTCGCGTTGTGTTGTTGTTTTAAGTGCAAAAGTGGGCTGGGAGTTTTGGGCTTAGACAGTATGTCTTCAAACTACAGTAGGTTCTTTTGCACCTCAGCATGAAGAATGTACAAGCATGCCCGAGTAACAGCCGAGTAAGACCCCAACACAGTCTAGCGGGGAATGCCTGCGCCTGCCTTAAATTCAGCAACCGAAAGGATGGCTTGCACAAGCAGAGCCACCGGATGCTGCGAGGACTGCGCCGTGGCCTTTTGCCTGGGCAGAAGAGGGAGGGCAGGCAAGCCCCCGAGGCACATAAACTGATACAAGAAGCAGACAAAAAATGGCAGCACTGATATCCAGAATGATCATACAATACTATTAGGCGCGTTTGTCGCGGCCATAACCATGGTTGGACCACCACCACCACCACTATCATCATGATGAACAGGGAGGTGAAGCTCTTTAGGTCCTTGTTGTTAAACCCTACGGCCCCACGGACTTCTATTAAACTCTGTAGCACCCCACAAACCCTAAATTAAGTGAGCTAAACCTCTAAGACCACACGACCCCAAAGCCTTAACCCTCGGCCCCGAAACCCTCTCTATTATTTATATGCTCCCAAATGCCCTCAACCCTTAAACCCCATAACACCTCCCTAAACCCCCTCTAGACCCCCTAAACCCTCAACCCTTAAACCCCCTTCCTGGCAGCCTCCCCCCGAAGTTCGGAGGCCGAGGCGCAGGAGCTCGAAGACCTTTGGAGCGAAGCGCTGGAGGTGATCCCCCGGCAGCTCCTGGAGTTCAGGCTCTTCGGGTAGGGATTTCAGGGTTTTCTCGGGCTTGGGGTTCAGGCTCTTTGGGGGCTGTAAGGATGGAGTAGGGATTTCGGGTTTTTCGGGTTTGGGTTTGTAGGGTTTGGGGTTTGGGTTTTTCGGGTTTGGGGTTTCGGGTTTAAGGGATTTGGGGTTTGGGGCTTAGGGAAACTAAACCTGTAACAGTAGAGTAGGTCAACACAGCAAACGTGGGCGGGGAAACAAAAAAGCAATAATGACCAGGATGACAAGAGCGTTTGCAAGAATCGTAGTAATCAGGTCAAGTATTGCTATTGTAGTTGTGGAAACAGGCACCACAAAAACTGCAGTACCACGAGAACCCCTTTGGGCTTGCGAGGCGCTTCATCTTAGGCTCAGCAAGGTAGGGGCCCAAAGGAATCAGAGTAGGTTACTTGTCGTCTTCAGGCTTCTGTAGTGGGTTTTGGGATGTGTGGGTCTCTGTGAGGCTTCAGGTAGCCTCGGCTGAGGGCAAGAACAGAAAGGAAAACCTGGACACTCATCGAAAAGCCCGGAATCTTAATGGAACTCTCATATACGAGCACTACCCTCGACGCCGAAAGTCCCGCACCCCCCCCCCCCCAACTCTGCCCCCTGAAGAACCCTGGCAAGCCAAGGCGCCAAGAGCAGCGAGACCATTCGGCAGAAGCGCGCCATGTCCGGGCTGGTCGCTTCCTGGATGCTTCAAGGGTCGGTTTGGGACTACAGATCTAATCAGGGTTCAGAATAAACAGCTTGGGGTTTAGATGGATTTAGGCTTTATATAGGGTTTAGGGTTCAGGCTTTAGGTCTGACGGATTGGCAGCAAGAGAAGCGGCCCCGGGCATGCTCTTCCCCGCCTCTTGAAGGTCTCCACGGACGCGCACGAAGGGGTCAGACAGCAGGTCGCAGTACTCCTCCCAGAGAACGCTTCTGGCCGTGACAAGCACAACATGAAGAGGCACTGGCACTTCCCCAAATAAGAAAAAAACGACGGTCCATGATGGTAGAGGTCTTTATCATCTCTTCCCTCATCGGGCCATGACATCCCCAAAGCCTATACGCCCCGAAACTTAAACCCCCAAACCCCTGAAACTTAAACACCTAGACCCAAAAGATTTACCTAGATAGGAGGTTCAAGTCAGGCTCTGATCACATGCAAAAAGCTTTTCCCTGGTCTACAGGTGACAGGCCCTTACCTCGGACCCGAGTTCGGAGCCCCAGTTTAGATGATTCCACGAAACACCGGCGCGTTTCTGGGGTTCTTGGCGTCTCGCCTGCCATTTGGGTGAGCGCGGGTCGAGCAGGATGCCCAGGATGTCCAGGACATGCAGGAAGTGGCGCTCCTGAGCTCAGGAAGAAGAGCTTGGGATTTGCGGCTTGGGGGCCTCAACGGCTGAGGGGAGAAGGATTCGCGTGCAGGACTTATGGCTTACAGTTGAAGTTGAGATTGCGGATAACTGCTTAGAGCCAATGGGAGACAGATGAACTAGCCGTCCTCAGCAGCAGCAGTTACAAAGATTACGTAAAACTTAGACCAGCATGCTCGTAGCAGGCACAAGGCCAGAAGACTAGTCAAACCCGCCCACAAACTTCAGCACAAGCAACAGCAGCAGGGCCCCGAAAAGTAGCAAAGTCAATTCCCATGTTCTGTTGCATCTGTCAGGAGTGCTAGGATTGCCAACTGATTTGGCCATGTGGTAGCCGGGGTAGCCGGCTTGGCTTGAATCCTCCTCAACCCTGAAGCCCTAGACCCTGAACCTTCCTGAACCCAGACATCATCAGACCGTGAGCCCTGAGTCACTGAGGAACCACAGGATCTCTGCGGCTGAGCATCCAGGATTTCTAGTACTTCTGGACAGGTCCCTCGCACAGGGCCAGAGTCTCCGAACATCTTCGAAACCTACGTCCGCCTAAGCGTGTGACGCAAAGTCACTACGCCGACAGTGCAGATCGACATCAGTCATGGAGGTAGTGATCGTGCAACGACAGCTGCCGGTCGACCTCGAAACCAAAGTCTTTAACCCCGCCCCTACATATTCGTCATGAAATGTGCTGAGAACACCTCGACGTCCTAAGGTAAAGAACACTGCCTCCATCTCCGGCTATGTCGATCACCTTCGTCTCCTTCGCAGATGCTCTTGAGGAATTCTAACTCTTTCGGGCTTTAGGGGTTTCAGGATCTGCTGTTTCAGGCGATGGAGGTTCAAAGCGAATTTGTTGCCCCNNCCCCCCCCCCCCCCCCCTGACAGAAGCGGTCGTCTTCATGCTAGGACCACGCTGGGAGTTCCCGGCATCAAAAACCCCTGCGACCCAAACCCTGGACCTCTTGGGAAACTCCCAAGCAAGAGCCGTCCTTCTCCCCTGCTTTCCGCTTTTTGGCACTCCGCTCCAGCGAAGGCTCTGGGCGTTTCCGGTCCTCCACAGACGACGAATACCGACTGAAGCGTGCTTGAAGGGTCGTTTCCCTAGGGAAGATGGCTGGATTCTGTTACGATGCTCAGGATTGCCAGGTCCAGAGAGACCCAAGAGCCTCAACCCCCAGGCCCTAGACAACAAGAAGGTGCCTTGCTCTGAAATGAGCCCCATCTTCTAGCTAGCAGCTAGCAATTCCGTTTCGACAATTGGCTTACTTCAGCTCTTGCAGTGCGCAAGGAAGCCGCAAGCACTGAAGCGGCACGTTGCTCAAAGCAGAACCTAGTCGTTTTGGGGAGGGCAGCGACTTAACTAACCCAGATGTCGATCTGCATTCCGTTCTAACCTGGGTTCTGCTTAATTTTGTGTGCTGCTTCAGCGGGTGCAGTTGTTACAGGAAGCTCCAAAACCCGAAATAACCCTCAAGTGCTGCAGAATCCTCAAGCATGATCCCTGAGCGCCCAAACCATTCATCCCGAAAGCCTTGAACTACTCGAATCACCAGACCCGAAAAACTCCAACTCCTAAGTCCCAAAGCTCCAGAGACCCTGGAAGCCCCCAATGCTCCCTTGCTCCCAGCGTGCGCCTGCAACGCCGCGCTTCCAGGCCCCAGCCGGGCCTGGAGGGCCTGCAAAGCCTCCACGGGCAAGGGGGTTTGCACAGGGGACAAGGGATCAGGGAGTATAGGGCATAGCTCTGAGGGTTTACGGTTTAGAAGAAGAGGGCGTCGGCCCCTCGTCGGGGCTTGAGGCTTCAGTGTCCACTGCAGGGTGCCCGATTTAAGGCTTCGGTGTTGCTGAGTGTCTGCTAACCTGGTTGGCTGGTCTTTTGCAAAGCATCTAATACCACTACCACTGTGCTGCAGCTTAGATCAACAAGCAGGCACCTTAAGGATCTTAGGGTCCATTCGGAATTTTGGTCGTGGAGGGCTTTTAGGCTTCTGCCCTAACACATCACCAAAACACCAAGAAGCTGTGGATCAGTCGGCAGAAAAAGTCGCACAAACACAGGGGCAGGGATTGCCGAAACGGCCGTATCTCAATGAAACATGCTGCAACTAACCGCACTTGCAAAATCACAACGCTAGAATAAATACACAATCAATCGCAATGAATATGCCAGTCTGACTGGAATAGGTCCCAGGCAAGCGGCGCAGAATAGTCGGTTTGAAGAAGAACAGAACAAAAGAAAAGAACATGACACGAAGAGAGAGTGTGCGCAAACGGCACAAATGCAGAAACAGCACAGCGAATGTTAACTCGTGCCCGAACGGGCGGAACGTTTACAGAAACGACGAGCACAAACGATGTGCGTGCTAGCAACACATATGCGATTCTAGCAGTACATGAGGTGAGCAGAACAGCTTAGAACAGGCTAACACACAACTAGAAGCCCAACCGTGAAGCAACTCAAGTCGGGCCTGCGAGATGTTTGTCAGCACGGCCAAAGTACGGCGAAGGCGTTCCTGTCGCTGGTCACCCAGCCTTGGGAGAAGATACAAACGCCGGGATCCACGCTTCGGATGTCTTGCGGCGCGAGGGTTTCAGGAGTGGCAAGCACAGAGAGCACAACTCGAGATCCAAACGTGCCATTGAAGATCAAGGCTGCGGAGGTACCCCGTGGTCGCTAATTCGCACGTCTTGAGGGAATAAGTCGCAATTGTATTTCTGTGAATCCACATTCCAGGTACCGTACCTCGTTAAACCCGCGTATAACCCCACCTTACCAACAAACCCAAACCCTGAAAAGCTCCCTAAACCTCCGAACCGCTTCACACCCCAAACCCAAGGACCCAAGGCCCAGCCTCGCGGACTCCCAGAGGAGGAGGACCAAGGCCTTGCCCAGGAACGCAGCGCTGAGGCTCTCGGCGCTCACCTTGCGCTGCTTAAAAGGCACCAAAAGAGCAAAAGCGGAGCTGACATCTCTCATGACAGCCGATGATACACTGAAGGATGAATGGGTAGAGTCACCAGCAAGTTGCCTCGTGATGCTAAACCATCCGTAGCAAAGAGCAATATGTTGAATGCTTGATGATGTGGGGTAGTGCTGACAGCAATGGCTCTAGGCCTCCAGGCGCGCAAGGGTGTCTGGAGGCTTCAGGCGTTTCTGAACCCAAGCTTACTCTTAAAATGCAGCGCCAAACCCCAAACCCAAGCCGCACCCCGAACCTCCCCAAATCCCCCCAAACCCAAACTCCCCAAAGCCCTAAAAAACGCCCCCGAAGTCCCATTTAATGCAGCCAAGAGGCGGATCCTTTGTAGATGCCGCTGATGAGGAAGGACAAGGCTTTTTCGGCCCGGGTGGCCTTTGACTTGAAATCCAAATTTCAACCGAAACTTGGGGAGGGAGCTTAGGGTTCATAGGGTTGAGGGATTTCAACCGGGGCTGGGGGGAGGGCTCAGGTTTATAGGGTTTAGGGTTTAGTTGAACCGGATTTCAACCGGGGCTGGGGGAGGGCTTAGGTTCATAGGGCTTAGGGTTTAGAAATTTTTTTTTGTTTCCGGATAGTTGAACTAGAACGATATGGCTTTTGTAAGGGCGATTCTAGGGTTTTAGTCAGCTTAGGAACCTGAATGGTGTAATAGGTTGCTGGGGAACATGATGCTACAAATTGCGAACAACACAGATTCTAAACTTCAAACGTAAAGAAGGTTATAACTCGGGTATACATCACCGCCCACATGTGTGAAAGACTGCCTGCAGACAGACATCACGCATTTTCAAGTGTCCCAACACCATGCAGCAGCTCCGTGCACTTTTCAATCTCAGCAGCTGAGCGATATGTGCGTCGCGATTCGAGCATCCATGCAAAATACGATAAGACTTCCTGGCGACACCAACCGCATGATTTGAAGGGGCCTCGTTACAGCTGTAACCAGGCCCCTTCAAATCGTGCGGGGCTGCCTTGGGGATATCCTTTCCTGTTTCTCCGGCCATGCCAGCTACTCTTTGAATTCCAACCCGAATTCTCATAGCCACCCTTTTGGTCGTCGTGCCGCTCGCTTCTTCTCCACAACTGCTTTCAGGTCTTGCAACTCCTGCTGGAGGGCTGGAAGATTTTCACCCTGTGAAAACACGCTTTGCGAATGGCCTTGGCCATCCAGCAAAGCGTGGTTCTGCAGGACGCGAAGCTTTCAGCCCTCCAGCAGGAGTTGCAAGACCTGAAGGCAGTTGTAGAGAAGAAACGCACTTCACGACGGGATGTCGGAGAAGTCTTCCCAGGAAGACTCTCCTTCCATCGTGTTAACAAGGCCCAGTTGCAACGCCAGGCTTGAGCCGGTAAGTAGCGGGCAAGACTTTCGAAAACACGCAAAGCCGGCTCGTAGGTAAGTAAGGTTTACAGAACACTTGTTGGTGCCGACGGGTTGATCCTACCTAAGCAACAAGGACTTACAAGGATAGCTCTTTACAGCTGCGTCACGGGAAGCGAAGCGATCTCGAAGAGGACGAAGGGGAGATTCGGCGTGAAGACCGAGGGTAGGGATTCCTGCGGCTCCGGGGCGTCAGAAGCGTTTTTGGGGGCTTTGAAGTTTCTTGAAGTTGAAGTGGAGAGCTTTCTTGTTTAAACCCCTTTTTTCCGGCTACTCCTGCACAATCCATAACCGACAGGGCGCAGAGACCGGGGTGTGCAGTGTGATGCGCAGCTAAGGCTGTCCTCGTCCAAGATCTTACACAACGGACGCAGGCTGTCGACGTTCTCGTGGAGAACCATGACCGGCAGAAGCTTCGGCAACAAAAGCCGCATCTTCGACTTCAAGGTTCCTGCACCGTTTTGAAGGCTTCCGGGAGGAATAACGTAACCCGCAACCCGTAGCGAAATCCCACATCGGCTTCGCAGTTTCAGCCAGGGTGCCGGTCAGGAGCAGCTGACAAAGGCTGGCTGCCCGAGCCTCGAGGATAGTGACATGATGAAGCACCGCCTTCTGCGATGACGCAACACCACAGTTCTGGCCAAAGCGTCGCAGACCAATAAGGCACTGCCACAGTTTCAGCCAGGCGGCGCTTCGCGAGTAGCGTTCAAGCAGGTTGAGGTACAAGTTCCGGTCCACGGTCAAGAAGACATCGTCTGCGCCTGTCTTTCGCGAAGGTGCAAGCCACTTAACACTAAAAACCGCGTGCGGCTAGGTGGCCGGCATATGGGGTCACAACTCACTTAGCTGTTGCCAAAGTCTCCCAGGCATACACAGGCAGGCAGAAAGGTAGGAAGGCAGGAATGGGAAGGGAGGGGTTGGAGGGATTGATAAGTGGGGATGAGAGAGATACAGACAGGTGGACAACAGTTTCGCCAAGAGTTCGCAGGCCTGAGCAGCGCTGCAAAAACAGCACGGAATCCAGAAAAACTCAGATGCAAAAAAAGCGAGACCCCATGAGACCCTGTGCGCAAGCATCTTCTCAGGCCCTGACAGGAGGGAGCCAGCATGCCTTGCTTTCTCAGAGGATTTGTGAGGCAACTGCCTTCTCAATTAGGAGTTCTAGGATTCCAGGATTCCCTTCGTTCGTTGTACAATACTTTCTTGGAGCCAAGACCCCACATTGGCAGAGCGATTCATCCCTGCAGGATAACCCTCGAGCCCTCAGGGCCCAAATCCTGAGCAGTTTTCGTCTTGGGTTCGTACAGGACCTGCCTAAACATTCTGTCAGGCTGCAAACGCTGAGGAGCCGTTGTAGGCTTGAGCTGGCGCTGAAAGTTGCCTTGGCTGCGGTGCGGAAAGAAGACAGCTGGCATCTGCGTGTCACATCGCCACTGCGCTCCCATGCTCTACAAGTTCACGATGTAGGCTCCATCTCACATGTAAACTCAGGATGTAGGCCGACGGAGAAGTGGGGACGTTCTAGGATGGCATCGGCCACGCGACACCTCCAGCAGTGGAGGTGGCAAAGTTACACCTCAGCATTCTGTGCGTTGGACTTAGGGATAACGGGATAAGGACAAAGTGCAACACGCATGTCATTCCATAACGACTTGTGCCATGCGATGCTCTGTAGATACTCCAGGAAAGCATACAGAGAGTGCTTGGCTTGCGAGCTGTGGCACGCTTCGTCAACCATCTTCGTCAACTGCTGGGAGCTCAAAGCCACTATCTGGAAGGGCAGCTTCGGGAATTAGAATCTCGCATTTGTAGGGTTCGGAATCAGCATTCTCCAAGGATGCGGTTCTTAGCTTCTTCGTGGGGTGCTTGAAGTCTTGTTACGATGATTTCTGTCAGAGGCCCGGAAGTACTACCCGCGTAGACAAGCCGAGATTGGAGGCTGCTGGCATCCGTCGTAAGGATTAACTACCGATGCATGCCTGTTTGTCTGATGGTGGCGATGATGGAAGATGGTAGTGATGATGGTAGTGGCGCTGGTGAGGAACTTGAAGACGCAGACCAACGCGGCGATCCAAGCCCCGTTAGTGCCTGAAGAGGCTGCGCTGGCGCCGTGGCCTCAAGGCTGTCTCCAAGAGCGCCAGGGTTTGGGGTTGGTGTGGTGGCTCCCAGGTTGAACGCAGGCTAGGGCTAGGCTCGGGTCAAGGCCATGGTGCAAATTTTGGGGATGTCTTGACAGTGTAAGATTTTTGTCACAGTCCAGGGGTAGATGCTGCACAAGGCTTTGGAGTACACTGTGCTATATTCGTTCGCGGGTGAAAGGGAATCCTGCTCAGACCTATAGCTCCTGTTCTAAGCGTCCGAGGTCTGAGACATGACCGCTCCTCTTGCCAGACACGTCACTTCGCCGCGGCGGCGCTTCGCCAAGGGCGTGGCAGACTGGCAGCGGGGCGAAGAATCCAAAGATTTACAGTACTACTTGTGTGCTATGCTATACATCATACTACACTGCGGTATGCCTCAATGCATACGCCGGTACACCTGGCTTTGGGGATTAGAGGTAGCTGCAGGAGGATGCTGGAACCCTGGAACGGGATGACTCCTAGGGTAAAACGGTTAGCAGAAGCAAAAGAGTCTATAAACGGGTTAACAGAAACCCTAGAAATCCGGAAGCCCTGAACCTTTCATTGTAAAGGATCCTCATCCTTAGGCTTTCGCTCGGCCTCGCCGCTCAGGGCGGCCCGGAAGTCCGGACAGCGCAGCAGAGCCCCCAGAGGCTCCGGGGCCTCTGGGACTCTAAACTTCGAGCTCCAGGTTTTGGAGCCTTTTGGGAGGTTGTCGGTGCTTTTGAAAGGGGCTTTGCATCATTTGTAGGGCATTAGTATTAGGGATTCCGGGGTTTTGGGCCATAGCGTTTTGGTGCTTAAGGGCGTGAAGATTTAGATTGCTTGGGTCAAGGCTCGTTCGGGGCCTGGTGGGAGGTTTAAGGGTGTCTTGGGTTCATGCTCAGATGGTGGGGTTTCAGAGGGTCTTGGGGCCTTTTGTCTCAAGTTTTCGGACTTGGACGGCTATGTGGAAGACTGGTCGCTTGCGGATGTTGAGAGAGATTTCAGGGGCTTGAGCTTGAGGTTCGCTCAGGGATCAAAGTGAAGCCAGAAGATCTCAAGATGCTACAGTATGATATTCCAACATCGATTGCACCTGTGCCTACTCGAAAGCATGGACAACACCTGACACTGCTGTCCCGCACTGCGCCGTACAGCACCATGTGCTGTAGCATGCAACAGTAGACCACGCGATGCGGACACTGGAAATGGACCAAAGCTCCCGGCTTGTGGTAGCTTGAACTGTTGGATGCAACGTTTTGCAAACAGGGGAGAACGGTCCGTGCCTCCCAGCTCGCCGGTATCCTGCCCAAAGCGACTGGGACTGGGACTGGGACAGCTCGTTCCGAACCCGCTCTATGGAGCCTTGAACCCTAAATCAAATCCTGAGAAGACTAAGCCTTAAGCTTTTGATCTTGCCAGGTCTGAACCTCAAACCATTTATTCGAAGATTCCCCGGTCCTCGGTGCATCCAGGTCTTGAGGGAAGAAAGTCGCAAGATCCTGACGGGACTTCCGTTTCGGGTTCGGCACTCGGCCAATACGACATTCCAGGCTATGATGTGGAGATTGTGCATCCGGCCTTTCTTTGACTTAGTTAGTTTGATTGCGGGGTTTGGGCTTCATCTGGGCCCCAGCATCGCCAGCCTTGGCCAAACTGGAAAGGCCCAGTTTGGAGCAACCCAGGCAGAGGCAAAGAACGGCCGTGCTCAGGAGGGACGACACCTCGCGGCAGAGGAGCCCCAAAGCTTCCCCCATTTCATGCCTAGAACCTGCGAAACACCCTGTAACACCAAGCCACAAACCCCGAACACACCACCAGCAGCAAGCACCCTTCAGAGCACTCAAAAACGTTTCGAACCGTTCCTTCAAAGAGCTTCAACATCGCGCCTCCGCACTTGGCCGCCCCAGTGACGGCTGGGAGTCGCCCGGCTCCTGCATTTTAAGGAATTTGAAGGGCTTCGGTTTGCGGGTTGGGGCAGGTAGGTAGAGTTTTAAGTTGTCGGCATAGGCCCACTTGACTTACTAGGACTTAGTAGAGATTAACGGAATATATTATTGATGAAGTTTCCAAATCATCTACTTGAACCTTCCTACGGCAGATCTTTAAACGCTCAGCCTAGACAGACAAGATTCAAGTCTAAAGCGAGGTTTGGGGCCCATTATACCATGATCATTATAAAGAACCTCCCAAATAGTACAGGTAATTATTTAGGCCCCTATGTTAGGCAATGACCTCACTGACCTCGGCGAGACCCGGACGATGCTGTCGTTCAACCCTGCTGGTATTGAATTTATCTCATCATGTTTCAAGACATGTTGTGATGGAGTCATGTGCTGCTGGATCGAGATGTTTGCTCCAAGAAACTCGGGTCTGCGCAAGCTATCCTTTCTCAGGACGCGCATGAGTGAAAGTCCATATGTCCGTTGACGCAGAATTGAAGTCTGCAGATTCAGTGCACTCCGCTTCGGGGACAATGGCATCTGTAACGCCACCTAACGTCTTGTTGCGACTTCTGTTGATTTGATTGTGTTTAAATGATTCTGCTGTCGCTGAGCACAGCAGCCCCGGAGGAGAGATCATCAAGCATTGGCTTGAAACTTCCCGTCAAGATGCGATCCACCATACTGAATGCATCTCTCACCTTGATCGTTCATTCGAATCAGCTCCATGAGCTTGAAACGATTGTTGACCGAAGTCACTCTGCATTGAAACGTGAAGTTGATGTTCATTTTGGCAGGCTTACAGGTATCCGGTGATCACTGCGTCAAGCGTTGGGGTCCCATGGCTCCAAGACCTGGCAAAATCTCTCAGCGTGGCCAAAACCCGTGAGGCTCCAGACTGACCGGCGGCAGCATCAGCAGCAGCATGAAAGGCCAGCCCCATCATTGTCGTTGCAGTCACCATCGTCACCATGTTCGGTATGAACACAACGGTCATCATCGTCAGCATCGTCATCAAGATCATCACTACCATCATCGTCATCATCAAAGTCATCGTCAGTGTCAACGTCAGAGTCATCGTTGTGGAGTTTAGGGGTTGGGGACTACGGTGCCCTCGTCCGTCCAGCAAGCCCAGCGCTGTGGCAGGGGCCGAAGAGACCAGACGTGCCCCTGCAAGCATGTCGCTGGTTCTGAAAGTGTCAAACATGCTCACGGAGCTTTACCTATATTTATACGCACTCACAGAAGTGCACATTCGCATACAAAGACACGGCCATAGACACGGACACAGACACGGACGCATACATACGCATGCACATACACATACACCTACATATATGTATACGTATACATACACATGCATGCATGCATGCATACATGCATACATACACACACACATACATATACAAAAACATATTTACATGTACATGTACAAAAAATATACATAGACGTGTACATATACATATAAACATACACATGCGCATACACGTACATATACAGATACATACACATATAATATACATATACATACACATACATACATACATACATACATACATACATACATACATACATACATTCATTCATACATGCCTCTGCTCGGAATGCCGCGCTGCATTACCTCCTCCATGCAGGTTCACCTATGTCGCGAATGCTTGTTCGTGCATGCCGGTTCATCGCCCTCGCTAGCAGGCTATAGCAGCGCACGCCTCTGTGCACATGCCAAGGCACGACATAAAGCACCAGAACTTATGCGGCATAAACGACACCATATGGTACTGCAGGCCCGCATGATATTTCAAGCTATGTGTCATGGTGTCAGGTTACGACAAAGCCATGAGATCTTCCACTGCACATTATGTCAGAGCATGTGCAACTGGCAGCGCAAGATGGGGTTGGATGATTCAATGGCTGATTTATCACACGAGCCGTAAACCCTACTAAAACCAAGGCAGCAACGGAAGCACTGTATTTCTTTGAAGAGTGTTGTGTACCTGCAAGGTGGAATCTGTAACTCTCTTATGCCTCTTAAACCCGAAGCTCTAAAGCTGCCGCCAATCAATGGCCCCTGGCAACAATGCCGTGGCCAGGGGCTCTTTGAATCGGTCACCGGTGGCCCCTGTCTGGGATCCATATGACATTTGATCCCTGCATTTAACACCTGCAGCCAAGTGTCGCAGCTTCACTACCAGACTCATGAAGTCCTGGCGCGCAACTGTTGAACACTCAATTCCGTATTTCGCTTCAGAGTCACGGGTTGGTTAGGCTCTGTCTGAGGGATTACACCGGGTAAGTGCTCGCAACTCGCTTTGCTTTGCCCGCCCTGCTTCCAGAGATGCCTCTGGCTTGCTTCTTGTCTTCAAAAACTCTGCGCGGCTTGCTTGGCGTTGTTAAGGGTGGAAAGTCTAGAGGTGTGGGGGTGTGCAGTTATGGATTTCAGGTTCAGTTCCGCCCGCAAGCCTAAGCGGATCCCAAGCCCTGAAACGAAGTAGGTTTACCACACATGCTGCGCCTGCGGCTGGCGCAACCACCGCCCGCGCTTGGCTGCAGGATAGCGCAGGGACTGGAGATGCGGTACCGACAGGTCCGCCGAAAGCCTCCAAAGACCAGACACATCGAGAGACGCCTGTAGCTTTGCTCCGCGTATCGGACTGGAGTTTGGCAGGACATTGACATCCTCCTGGGGCCTACAAAACTCGGCATCAAAGAAAAGGATCCCAATCTCCCAACGCTGCATTCATCTGTCACTTTGCTAAGACCCCGGCAACTCCGCACCGCAGCGTGGGCAGCACGGGTTACTGCCTGCCCAGCTCAGGGGTTTCGGGCTGGACCCCTGAACCCCAAGCCCGTCTAAGCCCCTCCACCGCCCGCCCTTGTCCCTGCTTGGCTTCCGAGCCTCTGAGGCTCTCTGCGGACTCCGTCGTGTTGCAGAAGGCGCAGAGGAGAAGAACTTCTCTCGGAGCCTCTCAGCAAAGGACTGCAGCAGATGTTGAAAAAAGATGAATACCAACTTGCGGATCTAGGGTGTGCGCAGGGCGTGGGATTTCTATGAACAGGCACGAAATGCCAGGATCGACAAGACTCCCCATCTGTGAGATGATTCCCGCACAAAGCTTAAAATTCTAGCTACAAGGCTGATCCAGGTCCGATTGAAAGGTACATACAAGCGTTACAGTGAGGGCATCATAGTATTCACAGGACGCTCCTCTGCCACTGGCCGTGCCCGAGTGCGACCGAAGACGGGTCGGCGGCGAAGAGGATTGGGTGCCGATTCCAAGGGCGTTGGCAGCGCTGCCAGAGACCTTGCCAGCGCTTGTCTAAGCTGGTGTGGTTCTGCAAATGTACCTCTTTGTGAAGTGTGTTGCTTTCCCAGTTTGGTCTTGCAAGATAGGTAGATCGACGAATCAAGAGGGGAAGCATGGCAATAAAACACTATCACCTTCGTCGTCATCACCAGTGTCACCATCATCATCAGCCTCATCCTCCTCATCATCATCACAATCATCGCCACCACCATCAGCATCATCATCCTCATCCTCATCATCATCACCATCACCATCATCATCACCATCACCATCATCATCCTCATCGTCATCACCACCATCATCATCGTCATCCTCATCATCATCGCCACCATCATCCTGATGATCCTCATCATCCCCATGACCATGATCAGCATCATGGCCATCCTCGTCAATCATCGCCAATGCCTTCGTAGTCGTCTTCGTCGTGGTGTGCAGCATCATCCTCGCCCTTTACAACAACATCAATATCGTCTCAGATTAGACTCGCCGCTCCGCACACACTCAGTGCAAGAACGAATCGAATCGAAGAGCTTGGTTAGTCCAGGGATGTCAACGGCTTGACATACCGTTGAAGCATGCGGAGGTTTAGACCGTCGGGGCTGAAATGAGGCGTGGGGCGCTTAGACCTTCGGGGTTTAAGACCAGTGCGACCGGGCAGCTTCACCCTTGTGCTGACTTGAAACACCTGGGAGCCGAATGAGCACTGCGTAAAAACCATCGGCAAAGACACCCCTTGCAAACCTCTGTACATTCACGTTGTTGGGCTGTTGACAAGTATTCAGCATGCATGCATCCATCCACGTGTACGCACATGCATCAGTGCATGCTCGTTTTGCTTGGTCGGGCCTATCGGCACCCTATCACATTCGCAGACATCGATGCTGGACACTCTGCTGATGCGCCCAGCCTTTTCTCATTCTCTTTCTGACGCTTGAACCCACCCTGACTCCTTGAAGCATAACAGAGGGGTCGGCACAACTAGTAGCCACAATGCTCCCCGAAAGTCCCTAGTAATAGGATCTCAACCCTGAAGCAAAAACTCCCAACTTCCCGCGGCTGCACAAAAAAAGCTGCCCTAAACGCCCAGGGCGCCGAATCCAGCATAGGCATGTCCTGGCGGTACAAAGAACCGATGCTTTGCTCTCGGTGTCGGTCTGTCTCTGTGTGTGTGTGTGTGTGTGTGGTAGATTGTGGAGTTTAAGGGCTGTGCAGTTTAGGGTTCGGGGGGAGTGTCTGGGCTTGCGTCGTGTCGGGGTCGGGGCTTACACAAACCAAACCCCCTAGACTGCGAACCGCTTCGGCTTCGGTCTGCTCCGTGCCTCCTCACCACCTTCGTCGCCCCCGAGCACCGCAAAAGCGATCAAGGCGCTGAGAGCCGATGCAAGGGACGCCTCGGTGGAGAATCAATGCAAGTTTGAGATTTCGGTGTAGGTAGGGTAAGTAAGGTTACTAGGGTTTGCAACTTGGATTTCGGTGTTGCGGGTGTGGCTCCATCCCTTCTCCCCTCACCCCGAAACCTTTGCTCCCCTCAAGGTCTTCGTCTTTGGAGCAAGGATTCCGACCCTCAAAACCGGAGCTATGAACCCAAATTGAATGGCAACACCAAGAAAGTGCCCGCGAGGACCCCACTTCACCCCAAAAGCCGGGGCTTTTTGTCTCACTTCCGGAACCCACCAGTTTCGAACCTCCAGTCGCACTTGAGGAGCTTGGGGTCAGTAGATTGCGAGCATTGCTGCAGTGCTGTTGCATTTCTTAGTGTAAGTCGCAATGGATTCGGGTCACTGGCAGTTCCGCGGAGCCTCTTCGACTTGTCGCCAGGGCACCCACTGCGTGGATGCCGAAGCTGCGGCCTCGTCGCCCATGGCTCGGACGAGCCGACTTCGCTGAAAGCGTTTCGCCTGGGACGGGTCTCCGCCATGGTAACATCGTGATTAGACTCAGTCTTGAAACTGCCATATCTCGAAACTACCCAACAAGATCACCGCAAACTTCGTACCCCGACACGCGGCCTCTTCCGGCTGGCGATTCAGACCTTCGAGCATTTTCTGGCTTCGAAGCGGCCGGAAATCGTAGCCCTTCAAACTGCTGAATCTCGAGGTTGTTTGTCGATGTCTCGCAAACTTGTGATGCGGTGACTAGAGAATTCGGTCGACTAGAATCCAGAATCTAGAACGCTCGTCACGAGTGTCATGGCATGCGTCCCCTGTACCGGTCATTCGCAAGTCGACGTAATACACGATAGAGCATTGTGCATTGGGGCTTTCGAGGTCTTCGTAGCTTGGGATACAGTCACCTCCAACCACAAAGAACCCTAAAAGCCGAAGAAAACAATGCATGAAACACCGAGGCAATCTAAAACTGGAAACCGAAAGCCCCGAAATTGAAACCGAAAACCTGCAAAGGCCCCTGAACCCTAAAACCATCTTACACCCCAACCCCCCCCCCCCCTACCGTCAACAAAACAAAGCGAGCTGTGGCCCAGGCTCCGGCGCAGCGCTCGCGCGAGGCTGAGCCACAGAGCCGCTCGCTGCGGCGGCTGGGGCCCTCCGGAGGTCTCGGGGCTTCGAGAAGGGGGCTTTCTTGGGGGCTTTAAGGGTTTAGGATTTAGGATTTAGGGTTTAGGGGTTTTAAGGGGTGGATTTAGGGTAATGGGGACTTCTTCGGCCAAGGCTTGAAGGAATGTCTTGCTGAACTCTCGGCTGAAACACTTGGCTGATGGGCAAAACCCCAAGTCGCCTAAACCATAGGAATTCGGGTATACTCCTTATATGGGTAACGCAGGAATAAGTTTCTCAGCAGGATTGAGGTTCGGGATCTACGGCGTGACTGTCGGGGTTTCCGGGAATAAAGGTGCTTCTAACAAACGCAGCGGATACTCCACTCTATCAAAATGCTAGGTAACAAGAAGTCATAGTAGAGGGCGACGGCGTCGGCTTTACACTACTTCGGGATTAGGTTTCTACAGGCTGCACGCGACTCCAGACACCCCAATGTCCAAGCTTCAGTCTCTGCTTTCTGCGAGACGGAGCCTGCTGACAGCAGCAGCTCCTGCAGCAGTTCCACCTGGACGCAAGTTTCACTCAAGGTCAAAAAGCCGCAAAGCCAGACTTGAGGTTTGGACTGCTGAGAGCCTGTTCGCAACAAAACCTGGACGCCGGTAGTGACACTACTTACATACCTCGTCTATATGCGTCTGGCCATGGACCCATCTGGACCCACTGGTTTGTCCGCGTCAAGCCGAAGCCGAAGGCTCCTTCCTTGCCTCGCCGAAGGTCTCCAGCGCCCGGAGCAGCAGACGCCAGCGCGAGGAGTCGGCGCCTGTGAGAGGCAGCAAAAAAGGCGCAGCTGGGCTGGGGCTGATCACTGCAGATCTCGGCTTGCGTAGCGTCTCTCATTCCCGCTCTTCATGCGACGGCTGGCGCCACCACCCCCGCAGCCACCACAATCACAACCACGACCGACGACCGACGGCGACGAGGAGGAGGAGTACAACGACGACATCACCACCGTCAACACATGTGTAACAACCTGTGTTCTCGTGATCATCACAACTTCCATGACGTTTGGAGTTTGCTATGCATGCTAGAGGCTAGAGTCTGCTAGAGATGTACCACAAGGCGAGTCGTATCGGTCACTGTTCTTGTTCTCCCCTGATGAACGACGGCATGTACCTTCCAGGGACGGCCACAGCCTGTCACGCGTGGATAAGATACATGCCGAAGGCGACCCTCGCCGATATAAAAAAAGGCCACGACTCGACTTCGTCGTTCTGTGGCACAAAGAATGCCCTCGAATCTCGGAGCGTCTACGCTCTGACCGACCTCTTCGGAACGACGCGCGCATGGCGATGGGTGTTTGTCTCTGGCACCTTCGAGTTTAGACTCAGTCCGAGGCTGTCGATGGCTTCCGACACGGTCAGCTGACTCAGGCGGTACGGAGACTCCCGACCCGTCGCTTGCGCCAAGTACCTGAGTCGGGGTTTAAGGACGAAGGAGACCAGGCAAAAGGGCATAAGCGGCATAAAGGATACTTCTGGGCGACCCGGGTGCTGCCACTTTCGCACCTCCAAGAGAAGATCTTGGCGGTCGGAGAGCTCTAGGAGAAGGGATGCACACTTGAAGTGGACGACCCGCTCGCCTAAGAGCTCCCCCACATTCCCCTGCATGCGGGAAGCCTTCTGTATGTTGCCGAGATCCATCTGACACTTGCATCTAATGAGGGAAAGCTTGAATGACATCTCGGCTGAGTCGGGGTGCGGGGAAATCACGTCGCAGTTTTGCAAGGAGTCTTCCTTCCCGATACAAAAGAATGTGGGTGCCTCATCGAAGTGCCTGGCAGAGACCGCATCTCGCCGAAGCCGTACATCTTCCACCAACAGCACATCGAGAAGAGGAGCACACGCTTCTTGGCAGTTCCTGCAGCGCACCCACCCGCCGCCTGCAGAGCCTCGCAGCTTTGAGGCGGAGACATTGTCCAATCGCAGCTTCAGGCACCGACCTCTCAGTGGCGGCACATCCGCCTTGAGCAGCCTCTCTGCCTCCTCTAGGTTCTCCAGCATCACCCATCCGTGGCAGTTGGAGCGTCCATCCGGACGCCGCGCGATCGTCACCTTGTAGTTGTTAAAGTCCTGCAAGCCTTCTCTAAGGTGCCAGTAGAGTTCAGGCTCTTCCACTTTCGCATCCAAGTTGGAAAGGTGGACGCACACTTCTTGGTTTACGGCCGTCTGCTGTCCTGCTCGCCGCTTGCATGTGATACTGCGGCCGTCACTTACACTGTCGTTGGAGCGGAGAAACTTGCGGATAACTTCCTGTTCCGAGCCATCCTCAAAAATCATGCGCAAGCCACCTCGGAGAAACAGAAGGACCAACACATCTCTATCAGTAGCAACATAACCTTCTTCAGTATTGATGAACATGATAACCATAACGGAAATGATTAATGATTACTTATACCATCATCATATAACGACGGGTCTGGTGAGACGAGCTGACAAATCCATGAGCTGAGCTGAAAGCCAAGCTGCGAACCAACGGCCAAACGCGGACACGGCACTTCTTGGGCAATCGATTCTGTGTCTCCATTTCCTCGGCGTACTTCACGATGGCTGTCAAGTGCCGGTTGTTGAGGGAACGGTACGAGCCGTGGAAGTACACGACATTCAACAGCATGGAAGGATCGTCCAAAGCAGTCTCTCCGTGAAGCAGCTGCCTTGTCAGAGACTCAATGCGCTGTCCAGCATGGGGGCCGTGCAGAAACCTCTTGCTGTGGCTGGCTTGTGTGAACCGCAGCCTTGATATCATCATCTCGACAGGCTCCGCTGGCGCCTCAAGTCGTTGCTTCAGCGCGTTTCTGAGGGCTCGGTGACACAGGTTGTTCCTGTCGTCCCATTTGTGTCGTGCCTGCTCTAAGAGAAGCAGGATCTTCGAGCCTTGCGTCTGCTCATCCCGACGGCACTCCTCGCAACGTAGCACTGCATCCGCTTCCTGCAGTGCCCGGCGAGATTGCTGGTCTAGGCCGTGCAAATCCAGGCTCTCAGACAAAGTCCGCAAGCAGTCTGCAAAGCGATTCAGCGCGTGCTCGCATTGCTTGGCCCGGAGCTCGAACCCTGCCTCGGGACCGAGAGTGTTGGAGCCTCCCACGGAAGGGGCGCTGTAGCCGCAACCTCTCCCATCCCTTGGATGGCTTAGCACTTCCAAATCGTATGCCTGTGGCTTGCCATCACGGACGTAAACCTTGAATGTGACATCCGTGCTGGATGGAATTGTGGTAATGCGCAATTGCTCCAGCTGCTGTCGGCTCAAGTACACATCACGGCCAAAGTCCTGGTATGTCTCTGGGCACTCGATGAAGCCATAGCCGTTGCCCGGCTGGTATGATTTGATCCGGCCCTTGAAGCACTTGCCCTCCTCTTCGCCAATCTTGCCGAAAGAAGCCATGGACAAGTGCTCCTGTGCCTAACTTTCCTGCAAAGGCTCTCCGAAGCAGTTGAAGGGTTCCTTTCCGCTGTCTGCGATGGCCTTGACGCTTTTAGAACCCCCCGAACCCAACCATCCGGCCTGTACTTTTCGAGAGCAGCTCCTTCAGGAACAGGGCCTTCTCCGAGTCCTAGCACCAGAAAGGCACCGGAACATGAGACTGCCCTCTGTCAGGGAGCCCAGGAGCCTGGGAGCGTTGTGCTTTGAGGGTCCAGTGGTCTGGTCATCGTCTCCAGGCCGGTTAGTGTTCTAGTCGTGAGCAAAACTGCCGGGAAGATCGGGACACCCTTTGAGAGAGAGAGAGACGAGATATACATATAATATATATATATA
>CAJNDV010017424.1:2166-27437 GCA_905221635.1 Symbiodinium sp. CCMP2456 | reverse complement strand
ATATATATATATATATATAGAGATTGATATGCGTACATACGCATGTACCTCTGTGTCTGTGTGTGTGTTTGCGCAGATGTACATCTCTAGTCTACATACATACAAGGGTACGTGCATCCTACGCCTTACGCCTTCACAGAAGCGGCCTTCACTAAAGGAGACTACAGGTGGGGAGTTTAGGGTATATAACGCTTCTATAAGGCTCCTATAACGGCAACTACCTACCCAAAAATTTCATAGACTTCAACTTGAGAAAAATCAGAGAAACACAATACGTCAGACCGAGAGCCTCTGAACCATTTAGAGCCGAGAAGCCCTACGGGCCCCAGTAACACACCACAAAACCGTATAAGAACTCAGTTGCTGTTGGGGAATACAGGAACAGCTAGCAAAATCCAATATACAAAGCCCCCTAACAAAGAAAACACAGTAGATATAACCGTCTTGAAACGCTCGAAAACAACCCCGAAGATGTGTTTGGCAAAAAACCTTCTTACTTCCAAACATCGCCATAAACGCCTTTCTACAACCTGGACCCCTGAAAAACAAACCGTAGAACCATGCCCTAACACATAGCCATAGAAAACTTGATACAAACTCCACCGCCGTGTGCCTGGCGGGCAGCGCAGCGGCGCCTCCCCAAAACGGCGGAGCGCCAAAGCCAAGGGCCGAAGGCTCCAGGAGCCCTGGACTTCGTCGGTTTGTTGCGGGGATTTCAAGAGGAGCTTTGAGGCATTTCTTTTAAGGATAGCAAAATTTGTCGTGCAGGGGCCGTGCTTGGAAAGCTTCGACCATGTTGAAGGAGGGGCTTTAGGGTTTCAGGTTTCGAGCTTCGGAGTTGCGGAGCTTCTTAAGGTTTGGGGCGTGTCAGGCTTGGGGCCAAAGGGTTGTGGGGTCCATGGGCTGTAGCTGCGTCAGCCTTACAGGGTTGTAGTGTGTTGGGATTAGAGGGCTTGGGATTGTAAGGATTTGGGTTTGGAGGCGTCGTTGGGACTGCTGGCGTCTGTCACGAAATTCCGGCATGAACTTACAGGGGCAAGGGTCTCGGGCTTTCGGCAGTTGAGGTTTTAGGATTCATGATCTAGGGATTGACGATTGAGAGGTTTTCCAGGCTTTAGGTTCTATTTCGGCACTCTTTTGAAATAGCAGGGCTGCCAAGATGGGTTACTGGGATGCTTTTTCGGGGCTAGTGGGGATAGCAAACAAGTAATGAGGCTTCTTCTTCCTGTCAACAGAGCCTTTTGGTTACTGGAGCTCAGGCCACGAGGCTTCGGGCCGAGGGCTCAGTGAAGGGTTGGGGCTTAGAGGCTTACGGCTTCGGCCGTATGATATGGGGCTCCCTTGTAGCATGTGCTTGCCGACTAGATCGCCGCACGAAACTTTGTCTAGCTTGGTCTTGCTGCACACCATCCAACACATACATCCGATTACACCGTCCAGCACCCTACTCTAGTCGTAGTCGAAGCTGCGTTGTAGCCTCTGACAAGGTTTTAGCACAGTTTGCTATTTCTATGTGGTCGCAATCGCTTTGATATGATATCTGGCTTACATCATCTTCTGTTGCATTATGCCATATAGCTCTGTGTCATATGTCTCAACCATAAATAAATACAAAGGATCAGTTTTTATGTCATGTGCTGGCCTCGTTGTGGCCTGGCATAATGGCATACTGACTTGTGTTCTATTCGACGATTCTTTGCGTTGCCCTGCCTTCTCGACTGCCATCAGCAACAGGGACATCACAGATGGAAGCTGCCTTCAGTCCCGGCAAGTTCTACTTGGCTCAAGCCCCGAAATCCAATTTATGTGTATATATATATATACACATGTATATAAATGAGTATATATATATATGTTGTATATAGATACATACACCACAACTTCATTCTGCAATGCTGTATCGTGCAATGCTGGTATACTGTCTTGCACTCTATGAAATATCGGATCATATGCTTCTATCTTGCTTAGCTGCACATGTATGGCTTAGGGTAGGGTCGAGACGTTGGGGTGGAACCAGGATCCTCTCTGAGCCGGGGACGGGAGCAGCAGGGCGGCGCTGTGCTCTTGCAACGCCAATTCCAGAAGGTCCGCAAGAGCCGGGCCCAGGGAGGGGGCACACCTCGGCTGCACTTTGTTTCTGTGATAGAATAAGGGCTACGCCTCTACCGAGGTAGAGCGCACTGGGAAGCCGATGAAAGCTGCTTGCTTATACCAAATGTACCCCCACATAGCCAGAGGACCCTGCAGCTCTGGGACTCGTGCACTCATAAAACCCCATGGCATGTTATAGTCCGTCGCTTCTTGCGCAACAACATCCTTCCGCAGCGCGTGCGCCTCGACACGAAGCGCACCAACGCTGGCAAAGCGCCGCCGAGCTCGGATTGGATCTGAATCGATGGGACCTCGTGAATATGTATAAGTATGTATCTGTATAGTATATGGAGTTGTGAAATTAATAAACCAAAAAAATACATACAAAGAAAGAGAAAGGCAGAGAGAGAGAGAGAGACAGAGAGAGAGAGAGAGGGACAGTTAGTTTGTTGCATATTTAGATTAGCGTATAGGGGGTTTCAGGTATAGGCGCTGGGGCTCAGCACATGTCGCCAGCCAGTCCTCAGCACTTTGATGCCGCATCTTGGCAGGTGCCATGCTGCTGGAAGTCTAGTGAAACGCTAACACTATGTCGAAGCTCAGCGACTCTGCGACAGACAATCAGACGCGACTCGAGTCAACAATCTGCAGCTGAAACTGCACAGCCTTGTCACGAGCCTAGTCAGCACTACCCCAAGTTACAACCGATACGTCACCAAGAATGGCAGCAAAATCTCCGGCAGTTTGTAGCTTGGATTTGCTGCACATTCTTCCGCTGACTCTGCACAGAAGTGCAATCTTCACCCCAGGGATCAAAGCCCCGGGTCACAACGGATCCATCGCAGGAATAGCAGCAAAAGCACCACTGCACTGTCGTGCCACCCAAATACGTAGCACCCCAGGTCATGACAGATCCATCTTGAATGGCAGCAGAGCGCTGCCAGGGGCTTTGAACAGCTGATGCTGCACAACACTGCTGTCAGCACCATGCATATCATCGCTACACGTCATAACCGATCCATCGCCAAGAAACAGCAGCAAAAGTGCCGCCACGAGTGCCTTGAGTTCTTTAATGCATCATACCGCTGTCACCACCACCGCCAGCGCGGCCCCAGGTCACCACGGATCCATCGCCAAGAATGGCTGCAAAAGCGCCGCCAGTGGCTTGATCTCTTGCACATTCTTGAACATGGCCTACACAGTACTGCTGTCACCGCCACAATCAGAATGTTCCCAGGTCACTACCGATCCATCTCCGGCAGTGGCAGCAACTCCCCACCAAGATAGTATATATAGTATATAGTATATAGTGTATAGTACATATTATATTATATATGTTGATGTAGGGTTTACAACTTCCCCTTTTGGGGGAGACTCCAGGTTAGATGACAACACAGTTTTGCTAAATCCTTAAGCCTCTGAACCCTTTAACCCTAAAGCCTAAAACCGTCAACCCTGAACCGTAAACCCCTCAACACCTCACACCCTAAACCCCCTACCCGAAAGCCCTGCGCCCCTAAACCCTGAAAGCCCCAAATGCCAAAAGCCGGGGCCCCGAAACCCTAAACCCTACCCTAAAAGTCCTACACCCCTTGTTGGGGCCCCCAGCCTCACGGCGCAGGGCGGCCAGGGCTTCGAGCCCCTCGCGCAGCACCCGCACAGCTTCCTCAACCTGGCGCATGCTTCGGATTCTACCTATAGTTATTATACAGAAAGGAACGCTCAGAAATAGGATCCTAACCATAAAACTGGTTAAAAGCAAAAAGGAACTACAATGGAGAGTATAGGTATGCGGTCCGCCAACTACGGTTTTTTGGGTTAGGGCTTTCAGGGTTTAGGATAAGGTTGAGGTTGGGGTTATGACTTAGAGGGTTCGGGTTGAAGGATTTTTGGAGTTTGGGGTCACTTTGTGTTCGGGGTTTTGGGCTCTAGGGCTGTCGTCTCGGATTGGTTTAAGATTACTGTACGGGTTGCGTTGGAAGGTTCCGGAAGATTTTTGCAGGTGACGGGTTTGAGTTGCATGGGGAGTTTGGGGTTTCGGGGCTGTTTGTTTAGATTTGAGGGTTTCGGATGTAGGGTTTAACCCGGTAGGGTGTTTTGAAACTTCAGGGATGCACCATCAGCTTCTCAACAAACTCTATGTTCGGATACATACAAAACTTGTAGATATCCACCAGAAACTTCTATTGGGCTAAAACTGGACGAATGATCGCAACCCTGGACGTACTATGCCCCTTAATCTAGAGTCGAAGCTGGGGCTACTCGAAGAGCAGGAAACCGACCTGCATGTAAACTGTCCAAGGCACTATTCCTGCAGTATGACGGGCTCAATACTTTATAATACTTTAAGATCCTATGCCAAAATCTTATGTGCTTTACCAAAACCCTAAACCCTAAACTTTGAAGCGTCCGAGCTCTCCGCACCTCCATGCTCCCTTCCACGGACCAGCGAGCCACAGCAGCCAACAACCGGATCAGGGAGCTTTGCATTACCTCCGGGGTCCCGGGAGCTGCGATTTTTTAGGGCTGTCCAGAGCCCCAAGATCCCAAGATCCCTCTGCAGTATAGGAGTTCGACTTGGGTACATATACCTTTTTGGGAGGTCTGGGAGAAGGACAAACCACCATTTGGGCTTCGAGGGCTTTTTCGAAGCGCCGGCCGCGGCCTCCCTCTCAAAGCCCACGTCGCGCGCCAGGCGGCACAGCCTCGCTGCCGTCGAAGCGAAGCCTCACTCTCGTCCCCAAACGTGTGGCTAGGCCCTCCCTTGCTAAAGCGCAATGACGAACCTCATAGTGTTCCTATACAGGCCATATATCTGGAATCCCGATGATACTGTAAGGGCCATGCTAGCACGATTCCCTTTTATGCCCCTCAGACAAGGAGTAGATCAATCTGGGTGCCCCGTCCGACTGACCTGGGGCGAATCCCCTAAACCAGACGACAAGCCATCGGCTCTTCAGCGGGAACCCAAGATCCGAACTGTTTCTTGAAGCTCTGTGTCTTGCCCTGGAGCCTTTGTTGCATTGGAGCTCTGAAGCTGTTTGTCAAACTGAAATTCCGGCAACCTGTCTTCCTACATGCTCAACCCTAGAAGCCCAAAAGACCCTAGGGTTTATTGATTAATTAAGGGTGTGTTGACAGCTCTGGGGTGAACCAAAGGATGAACCATCTAAACAGGGCTTAATACTTCGAGTAAGGTTTGGTGGCATGGGGAATTGGAGCTGTACACAGGAACCCCGGGGAAGAGTATCCGAATTACAAGGCTCTCATATTGTAGGGCTTGGTCAGCCCTTCGAAACCGCATGTCTGCAAATCTTGTCCTGCACTGCTGCGCACAAACCTAGCAAACAGGTTTCAGAAGGTCCTGCACAGCACTACTGTCGCCACCAGAGGTACCATGACCCCACGTCACGACGGATCCATCGCCAAGAATGGCAGCAAAAGCACGGTCAGAGGCTTGGATCTTCTGCACATTTTTCAGCTGATCCTGCACAACACGACTGTCACCACCGTAAGCAGAATTTCCCCAGGTCACCACAGATCCATCGTCAAGAATCGCAGCAAAGGCGCCGCCAGAAGCTTGGATCTGCTGCACATTCTTCAGCTGACCTTGCACAACACGACTGTCGCCACCAATGCCTCTAAAACCCCAGGTCACGACGGATCCATCCCCAAGAATGGCAGCAAAAGCATACGCAGATGCTTGGACCTGCTGCACATTGTTCAGCTGATCCTGCACAACACGACTGTCGCCGCCGCAGCCGGCATCACCCCAGGTCACGACGGATCCATCGCCAAGAATGGCGGCAAAAGCACTGCGAGAGGCTTGGATCTGCTGCACATTCTTCAGCACATCCTGCACAGCTCGGCTGTCGGCGCCAGAGTCAGCATCACCCCAGGTCACGACCGATCCATCCCCAAGAATGGCAGCAAAAGCAGTGCGGGAGGCTTGGATCTGCTGCACATTCTTCAGCTGACTCTGCACGGCGCTACTGTCGCCACCACATTCAGCATGTCCCCAGGTCACAACCGTTGCATCGCCAAGAAGGCCAGCAAAAGCACCGAAAGTGGCTTGGATCTGCTGCACATTCTTCAGCTGAACCTGCACAGCGCGACTGTCTCCACCATAGTCAGCATCACCCCAGGTGACAACTGATCTATCCGCAAGAATGGCAGCAAAAGCATACCCAGATGCCTGGACCTGCTGCACATTGCTCAGCTGATCCTGCACAACACGACTGTCGCCGCCGCAGCCGGCACCACCCCAGGTCACGACGGATCCATCCCCAAGAATGGCAGCAAAAGCATACGCAGATGCTTGGACCTGCTGCACATTGTTCAGCTGATCCTGCACAGCTCGGCTGTCGCCACCATGGTCAGCATCACCCCAGGTCACAACTGATCCATCGCCAAGAATAGCAGCAAAAGCACCATCCGAGGACTGCACCTGAACTCGATTTACGTGCAAGGTCAGCGAGTCACCATTCTGCACCCTGGCTTCCTTGATCGATGTGCCTCCATCCAGAACGGCCCCAGACGAGTCAAGCAGCCGCCCTTTCCCGACTCCCAGTGTGATCTGTGCCCGTTGCGTTGCCGCCACCACCGTTTCGTCGAGGTCTGCTTCCACAGCAGCTGTCTTGCCACTGAGCAGCGAAACTTCCACCGCAATCGACATGCTCCACGTGGGAAGCGTCCAAATTCTCCAAACTCTACACCTTGCTTCAACCCAAATCCTGAGCTCCAGCAGCAATCACATAACTCTAATGCCAACTCCCTCAACCTTGAACCCTTACCCCGAGCCCTTATGCCGCCCTTGAAGGATCCCTTACAGAAACCTCATTCAACCCTCATGGAACCCTTGCCAGGAACCCTGATAGAACCCAAAAGGAACCCTTATACAGCCCTTAGAGCCTTAGAGCAACCCTCTAAAGAGCTCTTACAGCAGCCCTTAAAGGTTCGGAACCTGAGAACTCAAGTTTAGGGTTCCATTGAAGGATTCCTGCTCTCCCGCTTTAGGGCTTATGATGGTTTGGGATTTAGGGTCTGGGTTTAGGGTTGAAGCTTCGGGACTGAGAAAGAGCTCGGATGCCGTTTGTTCGTCAGGTCCTTCTACAGCAAGATGGTTGATCGTCTGTTGAGGCTGAGCCGTGAAGGCTGCGCGAGGGTTCTACAAAGGACTAATCCCAAAACAAGAGCCAGGTTTAGGATTTCAATCTTTACGGCGTCGACTTCTTCTCCAATCTCCAGTGCTGCACAGCCCTAAGGAGCTTGTAGGTAGCCTACAGCACCTGGCCAGAATATACAGGGGGGCCTTAACAGTTCAGACAGGGTATAGTGCACGAATAGAGCAATAAGGAAGCCCTACAGAATACGAATCTAGCCATCGGTCGTCTCAAGATTCCAGCCGGGGATGAGATTTTAGGGGCTTAACATATCGGCAGTGCTCCACAAAAGGGTCCCTTTCTCGGAACCCAGAAGAAGCCCCTCAATGTTTAGAGAACCACCCATATATTCTCAGTCTGATTGCATGTAACCACCTTTCACTTTCACCCTAAACTCTAAACCCGAACTGCGCAACCCTAGAAGCCCAAAAGACCCTAGGGTTTATTGATTAATTAACGGTGTGTTGACAGCTCTGGGGTGAACCAAAGGGTGAACCATCTAAACAGGGCTTAATACTTCGAGTAAGGTTTGGTGGCATGGGGTATTGGAGCTGTACACAGGAACCCCGGGGAAGAGTATCCGAATTACAAAGGCCCTCATATTGTAGGGCTTGAATCAAATCTGGGATAGCTTGCCATTGACAGATAGGGGAGCATACGGAAGGTGGGGGTGGGGATCGGGATCCTTGTCATCAGGTTCAAAAAGGATATTTGCGGCATGTGTTGCCGGAAACTCCCACATCAAAGCCCAACACAGTTTCTGTTTCAGATTATGGGCTACGGTTTACACTACACCTTAAATCCTGAACCCTCAACCCTAGCCCTAGGTGGCATTGCAGGGATCTAGGATACCGGAGCACGGGGTAGGCTTCTACGCAACGTAGAACGATGCCAATTGAAGACTTCATAGTGAATAAGTAAAGCTTTTATGTTGTTACACTTCTCGGTTTATTAAATAGCATTTAGGGTTCAGGATAAGATGATATTAGATGTCTCTGCAGTAAACCGCACTTAGAAGTGTGATCCTGCAATGCATGCAGCCCTTCATGTGGACTTCGGCACCATAGCTTTCGGGAATCCAAACTTGCTGGAAACCTAAAACCAAAATTTCTTACACTTCGAACCAGAAACCCTAAACCCTAAACCGTAAACCCTGCATCTGGTGGGGTTAAGGTTCGGGGCTCAGTTTTACAAGTGTGTGTGTGTGTGTGTGTGTTACCTTTGAGCCACCTGTGTTTGCCAACGCCCGTGGGCACGGATACGTGGAGAATGCCAAACGGCACGCGAAAAGTCGCAAAGCGAAAAGTCGAAAAGTGCTGTTGGATACAGATTTGCACGAAAATCCAGACACCCCGAAAAGTCAAAAAGCCACGAAAAGTCGAAAAGAACAACAAAACGTGAAAAGTCGAAACGTCAAAAAGTCAAAAACAAAACGCTGCAGAATACGAAACCCCGGCAAGTTCGGAAGATCTGAAAGCATCTTGGCATAACTTTCGCCTGCAGAGAGGGGAGGCGCAGACTCGGGAGAGTGTCAAGGGTTTTGGGTTCTGCGCGAAGTGTTTCGCAAAGTTAGGCCAAGTTCAGGCCACGCGACATGCATATTATATCACTCGCGGCTGAGGCGAAGGCCTGTCAGGCCATGTTCAAGGCACCCTACCTGCATGTCACTTGCGTCTGATGCGGCTGTGTTGCTTAGTGGTGCGCCGGCCTTTCAGCCGCAACTACAGCACTGCAGAACTTTCGTTTTTCATGCCTTAACCAGGTCAGAACTGAAGGTCATGATGGTCTGATGAGTAAGCTTAAAAAGTACAGGAAAAACGCGAAAAGTCGAAAAGCCGAAAAGCCCGAACTACTATCGAAAAATGACAGGACAGCCCGAAAAGTCGAAAAGCCCGAATAGTTACGAACAGTACAGGAAAACCGACAAGTCGAGAAGCACGAAAAGACCGAAAGGCATCGAAAAGCATCGAAAAGTACAGGAAAAACCGAAATGTCGAAAAGCCCGAAAAGTATCGAAAAGGACAGGCAAAACCGAAAAGAGGCGGTGATGCCTCTTTTTGAGGCGGACACTGTGTTTTCGAAGCTCTGTGTTTGAAGTTTGTTGTCCGGCTGACATTCTGTTCTGATGCTCCTTCTCTGAAAGCTCAAATCTTCCCAGTCTTGACAAACCCTAAACCCTAAACCGCAGCTCTTTCCTGTCCAGTTCCTTTGACAGTGACCATGAGTCATCCTCGGAAACGAGCTCGTTCGAGCATGATTCGTCTTCGCGCGCCCTCTTGACCGCTCTGATTGATGCAATTTTCCAATACAACCCTATGAAAACCTATCAAAACCTGCGAAGACCCCTTGAAAGCCCTAGACATGCCCAAACAACGCCCTTGCAAACCACGATGAGAGTCTCAAAGATCCTTCAGCCCAAAGGCGGCCCTCCGAGAGCTCCAGGGAGAGGCCTCCGGCTCTGGAGGAGGCTTGGGGGTTTAGGCTTTGGGGCTTCGGGTGTCTGCAAGAGCGCTATGAAGACTCTAAGGGTTCTCTCTCTCTCTCTGTCTCTTTCTCTCTGCGTCTCTCTCTCTGTCTCTCTCTCTCTGTATGCTAGGTACGGGTTGTCCAACCACCCTAGCAACCTACTCTTCGGGGATGGAGAAAGCTTGGTAAACTCGTTTGCTGTAGATAAGCTCAACATAGCCCCCACCCGAAAACCAAAAGCTCTGAAGCCTCAAACCCCAGAGCCCTGCAACCTGGCACCTGGCAGCACCTGGCCCTAGAGCCGAAAGCTGGACCCCCGGAACCCCGAAGCTCTACGCCCCGCACCATCAGCGCCGGCGCCACCCGGAGTTCCGGCCTGGCACATGGGGAGACTGGAGCGACCATAACATGACCCTAGACCCTGAAGTAAAAAGGCCGAAAGCTCAACCCGAAACCCGAAGAAGGGCTTTTGGGGATCTTTCGGAAAGCCGACGCTGGCCGAGCACGTGAGAGCACTTCACAGGTCGCCTCGCCACCTATTGGAATATGAATTTTGGTGGCATGTCATGGCATATCATACCATGAGACTATGGTGTAAAAATGGGGACTCTACCGACCATATCGTAAGCGGCCTACTACTACTGCAGTAGTTCTCCCGGCCCCACTCTTCGAGGCTCCGTCCAAAAAAAAAAAGAAAAGGGGGTCTTCCTTGTCTGGTCCAGGCCTTCTCAGCGTCCGGCAGGCGGTCCTGCGGCCAGCACCATGCTTGAGGATTTAGGGCTTTAGCCTGACAGCTCAGGATGCGGGGATGTAGGGTTTCAGGCTTAAGGGTTTAGGGTGCAAGGGTGTACGGCCTTAGGATTCATGGATGAGGGTTACGGTTTTTTAGGCTGCGGAGCGACTTAGACTTAAAGCTTAGGAGCTTTATCAAATGAGGTTACTCTTGCAAACTTTTTTGTCGGCCTGGGTCCGAAATCCCCAGTTAAACCCCTCGAGACTCGCGGCATTATGAAGAGTGATAAACACTGTCGAACCTGACCCAAGACTCATCGCGCAGGAACTGAAGCCCTTTGTGCCTGGTAATGGTAAGCATCCCTTATACCAACCCTTGTTGCATTGTGTATCGAAACCCTTATGGAATCAATCTCCCTACTATCCCTTATGGTATTCCCCACGGCAACTTTACCCTTTTAGAATTCCTCAAATAACTCTCACAGAAAGCGCTTTCGGGCTCCTTGCAAAGGCGCGAGAGCCGAGCGAATGCCGTGAGCCGGAAAGGGCGACTGACCAAAGCGCGCAGGGCCTCTCGTAAGGTCTGGGGGGCTTAAGGTTTCGTGTTTAAGGCTTAGGTGGTTTAGGGCGTGGTGTTCTTCAAAGGCGTTCAGAAGAAGGACCCCGAAAGCGGGTTCTGACAGGATTCGTGAAGGGCTTTGGGGTTCGGCAGGTGGAGTTGGGTTTGTGCGCTTTGGCCTAGGGGAGTCTAGCGTTCAGGGATTCCTCAAATGAGCCTTAGAAAAGCTCAGCTCAAGCTTTCTATTGGGTCCTGATTAAAAGGTCATCACATGCACCAGTGCCTACATGCTTTCGGAACCTGGACCCTTGCAACTGCTCCATAAAGCTTGGGGGGAATAGGGTCTAAGATTAGGGCTCGCGGTTTACGTATTGGGGTCAGGTTTTAGTGTTCATGTGAATTGATGGCTCAAGCTTGAGGGTTGAACTTGTGGGGTTTAGGTGAGTTTTGTGTGATTCAGGGTGGCCTCGGAGAGGTTACAGGGGCTTAGGTCAGAATATTGTACCAAACGGGAGATCTCTAGGGTTTCAGGATATAATCATAAGTGGAGCCCTCACGCCCCGGTTAAAGGGCAAGAAAGGATGAACCATCCCTATCCACCCCTACGAATCCGTTAAACAGGAGCCCATGGGATGGCTCATTCCTTCTTAACCAACAGCAAGATGAGGTCAGCAATCACGGCAAGAGTCTTACAGCAAACAACCTCGGCATTCACTGTGAAAGGCTTCAGGATTAAAACTTGGGGGTCTCGTCAACACCCCGATCCTCGCCTCTACCGCAAAGCATACTAGGCAATAACAGGGCAACAACTGAAACCATGTACTGTGGCAAGTCACCAGGTGCAGCAAACGATCAGAGCTTTCAGTGGGAGAAATTTTGCTGGGAGATGCGGAACTCAAGAAAGCCAAAAGCCAAAAACCAGCAACCCTCGGGAAACCATCAATCCCTCACTAGGCGGACCTTTTCTCTGTCTGTTTTAACCACAATGTGGCAAAGTTCAGATACTAGATGGCCATGCAGCACCACGTCGCGGAGCAGTGTGCGTGTGTGTGTGTGTGTGTCGAACAGCCACCTGTGTCACCATGTTGCCCAGCCGGCGCTCGCTCATCATCGCAGCCAAGGACAACCGCACGGCAGTGAACAGCGACATGAACGCCTGCTTACAACCAGAGGATCAGCGGCGCATGAAGCAGAGATGTCTTGCCAAGCAGGAAATTGACGAAGTCAGCCACGTTCAAGTTGCGGTCTGTGCATGGCCCCGCCACCGATCTCGTGACACTTCGCATGTGTTGACAGTAGCATCGGCAGTCCCGGTGGTTCCGGTGCTGATACAGCCCGCGAAGTGCAGTGCACTCAGAAAAGCCGTTGTAAATCCAAAAGGATCGGGCTGCCGAGTCCAATGGTTGCAGAATCAAAAACGGAACTTGATGTCGTCTTGCGAAGAACGTGGCTGCGCTAAGCACGGCGCGCCCACCACCTGACAAATGCTCGGAGCCACAGCCAGCAATCTGCATTCCATGCCCAGCACCCACCAATTGCAAAGCAGCTTTGGTTCTGAAGACTCCGCGGGCGCTGTACGCAGCGAACAAAAACTGCTTCTGCAATGCCAGCTTGAGGACTGTGCCTTCTTCCGGCGCTTCGCCATCGTTCAAATGGAAAAGCATGACTCGAATCGCTTCTCGGCCCAGGACTGACATAGGATCAACCTGCGCTGCAACCACTCCTTCTGCTGGTCGCGCTCCCCTGGGACGGATCTCTTCGTCATCAGTCTCAGAATCAATGTCTGAATCATCGTCGCACTCAGAACCGCAATCGCCTGCAATGCCTGCAGTGCTGAGGGCTGCCATGGCAAGGGTTGTACTGCGTGACCGCATAAACGCCTGTATCTTGCGGGCCGCCGCAGCCCGCTTTAAGGGAATCGCCAAGTGGTGCAAGACGTCCGTCACGGGAACACCTCGAAGTCGGGCCTCCTCAATCATGGATGGCAGCCGGCACCACCACGGCTGCAGCGTTGAAACGCACGCACTCGTGGAGCGGAAGTCGAAACATTCGCTCAGCACCCGCACTGACGCATCAATGCTGAACTTGACAGCCGCCGCAGCGTAGCTGGCGCAGGCAGCCCACCCCAGGGCTTCCACCAGCATGGGAAAGCACGAAGAGGCAGCCGAATCACTCTTTAGGGCCAGGTCTCAACGTTTCGCAGCACGAGCAGCAGACCTTCCTTTCAAAGGGACCGGAGAGCTGCAGGACCGGCCCCCCAACCTCTAGCTTGAGGGCCCAAAGTGCAACTTCAAGCCACCAAATCGAGGTTCCCAACCCCATGAGCATTCCGACGCCAAGGCCACGTGGGCAATTCAAGAACCAACAACCCCAAAGCCCAAACCCTCAAAGCTAGAGTGACCACGGCCACTCAACCTCCAAAGTCAGCGTCCACCCCAGAAGCCGCAGTTCCTAAATTTCGAGTCATCGGAAGCCGCTGAACATCAGAAACCCTGAAGCCTGAACCACCGAAGCCCCCAGCTACAAAATGCAGCCTAGCCCCTATATGCCAAATCGAAACCTTGGATCCCAAACCACACAACCGAGAAGAACTCTAGAACATTCGAGAAACACCGCCTGAATTGAATTCGTAGGTCCCAGGCTGCTGCGACATCACGCGAGAAGGTGCTGAGAACTGCGAAGTCCTGCGTTTAGTGCATCTCTAGATGAAGTAGAGGCTTAGGGTTTAGGGTCTAGGGCCTAAGGGTTTATGGCGTTAGGGCTTAGGGCCTTTAAGTTTAGGTTAAGGGTATCCTTTCAAAAACCTTCGGGGGCAACCTCGTCTGCCAGCAACTTCTTGGACCCTCGTTTTCAAGTACTAAATATTTTCGCGAGTAGCTCATCTTAGCGAGCACGCCTGTAAAGGGGCCATGACAGTGTGACCTGGCTTGCCTTGAAGGTACCTGCTGACCAATGCCGACTGGAAACAGGGAAGTGCTATAGCATAGAACAACCCCCACATCCGAAATTCAGAAAAAGCAGACCGCAATGTGCACCTCTAAACAGGGATCCTGAATTCAATAATTCAAAAGAAGGGCCCCTATGATTAGATTCGAACGTGATTTCTTGGGCTCCTCGTTTCGGGTCAGCTCAGCTCCCAACCCCGGAGACCGAAACCTTTCCAAACCAGCAATAAATCAACCTCATGACCCCACTGTGAAACCGAGATAGCAGCCTTTATGCAAACCCTGCAACCCCGCTTATGCGCCCACGCAAAAAGAGCTCCCTAAAGCCGCATACGCCAGCCCTATTCGAGTCAATCGAGCAGGAAGTAAACCCCTAAACCACTGAGCCCTTACAAAACCTCAGTGCCTAAAGCCTCGAGGCATTCAGGGTTTCAAGGCTTCGGGGTTCAGGCCTTGAGGGTTTAGGGATAATGCGTGCTTTGAAGGCCATGCCTGCCGGTGGAGCTGCACCACCAACTGCCACACCAGCCTTTGGCAGGCAGGCGACGGCAGGGCCGAAAGCAGGTTTCCAATACTAGGGGGAGGGTCCAGAGGTTTGGGATTTAAGGGTTTCAGGGTTTGGTGACTTTGTTGGAAACGGAAACTCTCCTGCGGGGTTTTCTAAGTTAGGGTCCCTTCCGGGAGTCCTGACTCCGAGAGCCACGCAGGTGCCCGTTTGTGTGATCCCAACCCTAGACTAGAGGACTGCCCACTGACGGTCTCAATCCCTGCAATAGCTTCGGAGATTTCGTTCAAAGCAACCGAACGGCAGCCATAAGGGTTCATTGTCTAGGTATTCCTTCATGGCCCTGCTTCCCGTATGGCAACTAAAAGGGTTTTATGGTTTCGGCTTTAGTGCACAGGCTTGCGTAAAGCTATAAAGCTGCTGCAACATCGCGAACGCACGCGCGTACGCACACATATACTTTTCCCGTCCATTGCTCTTGAGATCCCAGACCTTGCAAGCATCTCAAGCTCAACTCCCTCATACCTCTTACCGACCCCCCGAAAAACTTTGCATTCCGAGGTCTCAGATCCTCGAAGGACCCCCTCTTGTAAGTTCTACAAGAACCCATCAAAGCTCCACGAAACGCAGCTGAAATCTGGATTGCATCTTAAGCCTGAAGAACCCAGCAAACCGCATCAACATCTCAGGAGGCACCCCACCTGAAACCATCATGTTTCGGCCCCCAAAAAAGATGCCTTCCAATCATAGAACCCCTGACCAGCCGCTCCTGGGCAACGCCTCGAGGCTGGCAGAGAAGTCTGGGAGCAATTTCAGGACCATCAGCAAGGTCACCGAGGCCTGAAAAAGGGAGCAGGGTTTGGGGGCCTGGGCTTGATCCTTAGAGGAGTTCTAGATGGAGAGGAATCACTAAGAAGAAGGATTTGGGAGTCTTTTTGCAAAGCCGTTTCTTAAGGTGGTCAGGTAAGTCCCTGCAAGGTCTAGGGCTGCGTGGAGGCTCAGGTGTTTCGACTTTCCGGGGGGAAGTCTAAAGCTAAGGTTTGAGATTGAAGTATTCGGGGCCTACACGCCATCAGCAGAGTAGCAGAGGCGGGGTAAGGCTTGGGGCGTGGGGTTTGGGGTTTTGTGGCTGTCGGAATTCAAGGTCGGGAAATTGGACAAAGAGCCGCAGGCAGCGCCGGATGCAGCGCCTGCTTGAAGATGAAGAGCTGGCTGCCGAAGCTGTAGATCTCACCCTGCCCGCTCTCTCAGCTGAAGAACGTGGAAAAGCATAAACTCTACAGTACAAGGACTCGTGTGTCGTATTCGTCATCGTCAATTATCCTCATTATCCTCATCATAATCATTGTCGGTGCCTGAAGCTGAACCAGATCCAACTCTAAACCCCTGCAAAACTAAACATCCCGACGTCCTGATGAGGAACACTTCTTCGGATATCGTCAACCCAAACCCTGACAACATTCGGCCGTGCCCGCGGTGATCCTTGGACCCCCTCGAAAAATCCCTTCACTTCCCCCATCAGCAGTACTCCAAAAGGAACCTGGATCCCAAGCCCTGAAACCCTAAACAAAAACCGCCAGACCCGAAACCCATAAAGTCCAATTAGCATTTCACTGCACTGCCCAAAACCCTAAATCCCTAAACCCTATGGGCCCTACCCTGATCCCTAAGCCCCCAAAAGCCTTAAGCCTTCAGCCAATACACCCGAAAACTCTGAAACCCTTAAAGCACAGGCCCCTAAACAGCAGAAACCTCAGTCAAGTCTACACTACGAAAAGAATGGCCAGCCTGTATCGTTTTTTCGATCACTTCCAGGGCTTTTCGCGCATCGTCTTCCCCTTTCGCGTCCAAGGCTTACGGGGTAGTGATGGAAGAAAGAGAAGAGGCAGCGAAACTACGGGCAAGAGCATGGACAATGACACTGACTCGGAGTATACGCCTCTGAGTCCTGTAGTTGGCAATGGCAGTAGCATGTAGGAACCTCAACAAGAAATCCCTTGATCTAAATATCCAAGACAATACGATCCAGGCGAAGAGCTCCAATTCAAGGCACGGGTTTCTGGAATCAGATTCCTACCTTGGACCCTCAACCCTCAAGCCCTCTGAGCCAGACATCGAAACCCTACATCCCCCAAAACTCTGAACCAGTGAGCTCTAGATGGAGGAGCCCTACATCATCCACTGATGCAAGCCTCTTCGCTGCTTCAGGAAGATGAGGGCCTGGCTGCGAGCTGTTTTTGAACCCATAGAGACTAGTTTAGAGTCTGTGGGTTTAGGATGTAGGGTGGGTGGCACGGGCGAAAAGGGGGGGGTGGGGGGGGGGGGGGGNNGCGCACCATCCGCTCTAACGAGCAACACTATGGGCCACTCCGATAGTTTCGGTTAGAGACGCTGGAGTTTGTCCATCGACGATTTAAGGCTGAGGCCACAGCCTCAGACCCGATGCTCTCGGCCCAAATCCTGGTTGAAAACTTCCCGAAGAAGGCTTAAATTTTCCTGGTGTCTGGACTCTTGGATTTAGGGGTTTGGGGTTTCGAGCATTCGCGGGGTTAGGATTCAGGGTTTAGGGGCCTGATTTATCACTTAGGATCAAGATGAAAGGCGTTCTTGTCTGGACCTTGGCATCCACAAAAACCCTCTAAAGTCCTGCCCTCAAGCGTGGCGACTGCGACGTCTCGCAACGCCGTCTTCAAGGTATCCAGGCACTCCCGATGATCATCAGGGGTCTGGCACCGTGAGAACAAGCAGAAGAAAGCAGGGTAGGACCAACAAACATGGAACACCAAGAGGAGCGGGAACGACGCAAGGAATAGGAACAACCAGCTTGAGAAAAACAGCAAAGCAAGAATGACGACAACGTCGCCATCTGGCCATCACCAAAAGGGCGTCGACAACGACAACAACCACAACAACAGAAAGAGCAATAACAACTATGCTCATAGATTTCGTGACTAGGGTGGACAGAGCAGACGAAAGCCGAATCAGCGACTTTCCAAGGGTGCCTTTCCCTTCTTGTCAGAAACCTGGAGCAGCTTCTTCCAGGTGGCATCCATTGCGTCATCAGATGAGCGATGAAGCGTCAAGTCTAGCGCAGTCGCTTGCGGAGAGCTACATAGCGGTCAGCACAAAACAACGCTATACGTGAATCTCGAGGGTCTTTCCACGATGCATGTGGGACACCCGGACACCATTGCCGTACTGCAACGGCAATTGAGCCAGCGCCGCAGTCCTCCTCAATCCCTCGCTCTCTAGCCATCGATCTGTCTGCACCTCCACCTGTAAATCTGCCCCTCTGTCTATCCCCGTCCTGCAAACCTGGAACTCGGTTGACCTGCATGCATGTAAGCACGTATTTATGTAACTTGTTTCTGACTAGATTGCAGTGTTCTCGAATACAGCTCTACAGAGAACAAAGCATTCTTGATCCATGGCCTCGGGGGTTGAGCCACAGGCCCTCTTACGAGAATGGCAACCCAAAAAAAAGGACACACTGGAAACTATCTGTTTACATTGGCCTTTGCTTCACCTGGCCCCCGCCGCCCCAATAATGAGGCAACTCGGAGCACCCCGTTTCTGGGGAGAGGATGGGAACCTTTTCGAAGAATTCGTAGGAGTCCACGTCGAACCTCAGACGAGCTTCCATAAGGGTCTGTGGCGGGTTTTCGCTGGCACTGTTGCGATTCTCAACCAATTCCACTTCACGGGCAGTCAGGGGGGCTGCACAGCATTGTGACTGCAATCGATGCAGTATCACCACCTACATGTCTACACACATACCTACATCTGCGGATACCCTCGTTCCCTAGCCCTGAATCTTACATCCTAAAACCGTTAGACCAAGGAGCTGTTTCCAGTCGAACCATCCGCATTCGATGGCCTTCTCCATGCCCTGCAATATCCCCCTTGAGGGAGAAACCTCCCTCCAAGTCAGATTACAAAGCCCCCTACAAGGTCAGGATTATCAACCTATATAGCTTCAGGAATATTACCGAGTTACGGGGCCCTGGTGCCAACGGGAAAGATGCCTCCAACTGCCTCTGGGGCACGACCTGCTGCGGGCTTCGAGTGTAGGGTTTGGGGTGTGCCTCCTCCTTCCTCTCTCTCTCTCTCTCTCTGTCTCGCGCGCTCTCTCTGATGCTTTCTCTCGCGATGCTCAAGCCGGCCTTGACACAGTCAAGGACCGTCAAGCTGTAGGTGCAGATGCCACCTTGGAGGCGGTGCAGGTGGAGGCGGTGCAGGCTTGCTTCCAGACTTGGCTCGCGATCAGCTGCCCAGATTCAGGGCGCCCTCCCAACCGATCCCTGAACCCGAAACCCTAGATCCTGAAGTCTCGGGTTCAGGCAGCGGCTACACTACGATCATCAAACCCTATACGTCTATGAGCCCTAAATCATACTAAATCCTCCCACCAGAAACATCCTCATGTGGGAAGAGGCCGTCAGGAAGAAAGTAGCGGATTCAAAGTGGCACTGGCGAACCTACCGCAAGTACCACGCGGGTCACACGAAACAAGGTTCAACATAGCATCGGAATCTACTGAAGCAACCCGTAGTGTGAGATGACATGATCTGAAATGATAAGAGATGACATGACATGATATGACATGATATGATATTAGGTCCGTGGGGTCAAGGTCTCAAACTTCAAAATGATATTATATGACACGATATGCTGTATCATGGCATGAAAGGACATGTGATGATGTGATTTGGCATGTCATGCGACGGGTTGCTTCAGCGGAGTCACAATCCCATGTTACACCCTGTTTCGTGTGACAGGCGTGGTACTTTCGGTATGTTCGCCAGTGCGTTCGCCAGTGTTACTTTCGCCTAACAGCCTCTCCGAATCTTCAAACACAGAACGTCATCACCTGTCCCCCCACCCCCCGCACCACAAGAAGAATCAAAAAGTAGGCGCAGTTATCCCCCCATGTGCAGAAACATGGTACAAAAATCGACACTGCTCATTTGGGATTCTGTTCGTTCTTTGCGGCTCTCTGCTTGCGACGAGCACACTCATGCTAAGACTGATACATTACGCTGTAATCGTTAACTTCATGCCGCCGCTCTTGGTAGCTGTGCTGCCCATCTGGCTACAGCAACTGACAGGCGAGAACAATGCACTCAGGAACCCGGCAGGTGGCGTCGCGGTAGGGCAAGAAGGGAGGGTAGACAGACTGGAAGGGCTTGTAGGCCTGCAGTGGAAGGATCTGACTCTGTTCTGCTGTGGAATCTCAATTCTCTGACAAAGAGCAGCGTTGCATGGCCATCACCAACTTTGGTTGGGACTTTGACTCTGCAAACGGCACCACCACTTCTGTCTATGAGCATGAGAAGCTTGATGCCCAGGACGAAGGCCGTTGCGTTGATGCTGACTTCTAAGATGCTCACGACGCTGGGGAGGTTGAAAAGCATCATGACATAATTGGTTCTGGGTCTCCGTGTGGTGAAGCATGACCGAAATATGCGGAGAGTTGCGGCTGTCGGTCAGGGTCGTGCGCACGATGTCGACTGCGCTTGTGATGATTACGATGACTACTCAAGCTGCTTTCCTAGCTGCGTTTACCAAGACTACGGTATTTCCAAGATGATGATCACGGATGCATGGGCGCTACGGTGGCTGCTGCTGCTGCCGTTGCCACCACCGCCCCTGCCAGTGTAGGCTACATTACAGGGCATTCCTCAGCTGATCCTGCACAGCTCTGCTGTCACCACCGCGGCCATGAAAACCCCAAGTAACAATGGATCCATCACCAAGTACTGTATGGCAGCAAAAGCGCATGCAGAAGCTTGGATCTGCTGCACGTTCTTCAGCTGCCCCTGCACACTGGCACTGTCGCCACCGCGGTCAGCAGCACCCCAGGTCACAACGGATCCATCCCCAAGAATGGCAGCAAAAGCAGTGCCGGAGCCTTGGATGTGCTGCACATTCTTCAAGCGTTCCTGCACCGCGCTGCTGTCACCACCAGAGCGATCATCGCCCCAGGTCACCACGGATCCACTGTCAAGAATGGCAGCAAAAGCTTCTTGCGTGGATTGGATCTGCTGCACACCGTGCAGCTGATCCTGCACAAAGCCACTGTCACCACCACGGCGAATACTACCCCAGGTCAAAACAGATCCATTCTCAAGAACGGCAGCAAACGCGGCGCTTGAGGGTTGAATCTGCTGCACATTGTTGAGCTGATCCTGCACAGCTCTGCTGTCAGCACCGAACTCAGCATGACCCCACGTCACGACGGATCCATCGCCAAGAACGGCGGCAAACGCGCCAGCGGAGGCTCTGATCTGCTGCACATTCTTCAGTTGGGTCTGCACAGCACTACTGTTACCGCCGCAGCCAGCACGACCCCAGGTCACAACGGATCCATCCTCCAGAAGGGCAGCAAAGGCTTCTCGAGTAGCCTGGATCTGCTTTACATTCTTCAGTTGGTTCTGCACAGCACTGCTGTTACCGCCAGCGTCAGCTTTACCCCAAGTCACAACGGATCCATTCCCAAGAATGGCAGCAAAAGCGCGGCCGGAGCCTTGGATTTGCTTCACATTCTTCAAAAGCTTTTGCACGGCGCTACTGTCACCACCAAAGCGATCATCGCCCCAGGTCACCACGGATCCATCCCCAAGAATGGCAGCAAAAGCCTCTTGCGTGGCTTGGATCTGCTGCACATCTCTGAACTGATCCTGCACAACACGGCTGTCACCACCAAAGGCAGCAGAACCCCATGTCACGACCGATCCGTCACCAAGAATGGCTGCAAAAGCATGAAGAGCCCCACATACTTGAACTAGATTGACCTGTAGCTGCAGCTCGTCACCATTCTGCACCCCCGCCTCCTTGATCTTTGCGTCAGAATCCAAAACGTCTCCAGCTGAGTTTACAAACCGACATCTTCCGACTCCAAGTACAGTCTGTGCCCGCAGCTTGAGAGTTCCCACTTTCTCCTCCAGATGTGCTGACACAGTCGCGTTCTTGCCACTGAGGAGTCTAACTTCAACAGAAATCGACATGTTGTCTGAAAAATGCAAGGGCTTTAAAATAGTCTTGAAAGGCCGAAGCTGCGAGATTCAAAAAAAGCGTCTTGTGCCGGCAACGCAGATCCCCTCAAGCTGCAAGTACTTATCACTGTGCTGAGAGTGTACCACCAGCTGTGGGCACTGACTTACAAGCCGTCCGAAAAGAGCACTGCGAGCCTCATCTGCAGGCTTGCCTAGGACGATGACCTGCAAATGCACTGGGGCTTGCGGGCGAAGTGGCAACGGATGGACTCACGGTCGGTCCTGCAGCTTTGGACGCAGGAAATGGCAACTGCAAGCGTTGCATCCAATTCAGAAGCACAAACGCGAAAAGCCTGAAAGCCCCCAAATCCTTCAACCATCCAACCCAACCAACCCTTCAAGCCCGCGTGACCCTCTGCCGGAAGTGCCTGGAAGGCGCTGATGAGCGTGGCGGCGTTGGCACGCTGGGCAGGAAGGTTTTTCCGGCTTGTGGCAGAGGATTTGCTCGACTCATTATGGGTGGTCTTCTACGGGCCCTGATCCAGGTGTCAGATGCGCCTCAGGCTTGGGATCAGGGTCCGTAGCGCATGGTGTAGGCTGCCTGAAAGCTTTGCTCTTTCCTGCAAAGGTTTATAGGGCTCTCGAGCAGCTGCTGAGGGTGCACACCCTCCGTGTCCCACTCCGACTTCGGGTCTAACTTGGACTTTCTTGTCTCACAAAAGCTCTCGACGTTCCCATCTTGGAGCCCGCGGCTCTCGGCCTTTCGGTAGCCGGTAGAACTCGTTGCGTCGCTTCTCAAAGCTTCGCCCGTAAGCTGGAGCCCCAGATTCCCAAATTCCAAAGCCCAACACCCTACGTCACGCAACCCAAATTACCCTGAAGCCTAAACCCCCAAAACACCAAAGGCCTCAACCCCAATGCAAACTCAAGTCCCCACGCCCCAACACTTCCCGAACATGTCAATCCTAAGCCCTAAACCTCCCTAGATTTGAGCCCCTGGGACCTTCTTCGGGTCGTGAGAGCAGTAGTGGACAATCCGCTTGTCTGCCAGGTTGGCGTCCGCAAGCTTGGCCTTTCAGAGATAATGCAGGGACCTGATTAAGAAACCCTGGGTCTTTATTGGGGTTCTTAACATGAACCCTAAGATATTGGGGTTTCAGGGCCAGGGTTTCTTAATCAGGTTCCTACATTACCAAAACCAAACAAAACTCAACCGCGAAGGTTTAGGAGCTCAGGGTTTAGGGCTGAGGGTTTAGGACTTAGGGTCTATGGTTTGAGGGGCTAAGGGTTTTTTTGGGGCCATACTGCAAAGGTCTCTTTTCTGAGGTCTGCGCTTCAAGGGGCGGGTCAGGGGCAAGAGCGGTCCCCTTACTACGTAGAAACCCTTATAGTCTAAGCTCTGGCTATGTCCAGGAACTCGCCGAGATGTCGAAAGAGAACGTCAGGAAGCTTCAGACTTTAGTGCTTCGGGCCTGTATCAGGTCTCGGTGACGATGTAGATGGCATCAGAGAACTTGTGAGCTTGGGTTTTGGGATCAATACTTTCAGGGAAGAGGGGTGTAGAGCTCTTCTTGCATCCATCGCTGTAAGTCCCTGCAGCTTCAGTCGGTCTACAAGCGAGTCATGCGTGCAAGCATCAAAACCCAGCGTCACTCTCTCGCTACCTTTTCAAGCCATCAAACAAGGCACCATTGTCACGTGTCAGATGACGGATGCCTCCAGCGTCTTGCAGTATCTCCAGACCAGTCCGAGATTAAGTGGACCTGGGTCTCTGGACAACGTAAGAACAGAAAGGTTTCTAAACTTCAACCAATGAATAGCAATAACGTTCAATAACGGCATGAGCCGTGTCAACCCATGGTCATGACAGCAGCAACACTACAATAGCCGAAGTGATGCGAACCCATCCACAATCTGATGCAAGCAAGATCACTACAGTCTCTCCAAGAGACACGACCATGACAGATGCATGTTTCATGGCAAGTCCAGCTGTAGCAGCAGTATCCATCGTCATTGTCGATGCTTGGGCATGAGCAGTCGTCGCAGGGGGGGCATAGGCACACCAGCGCTGGTTGCGAGTCGCCCGTCGCCGTGGTCGTCATGGTGATCATTATGATCGCCGTAGCCCTCGTTGTCGTCGAAGAAGGGGTCGAAAACTAGAGTCGCAGATCTGAAGCACAAGAAGCATCAGAACGACAACCGTGCTGAAACCTAGAAGGCAGTAGTCTGCGGTGGTGTGCGTTGCCGGAACAATGACAACTGCCTGGAAATTCTGCTTTCGGCGATGAACCTGATGCCTCACGAAGGGCAGCGGATAGCAAGAGAATGCATAGAAACTGATGGTCCTGGGAAGAGTGGGAACATCGCCGAATGAAGATTCGCCCGAAAATTCGTGTTAAGCATCTTTGTCACTCAGGGCCCCACCGAAATCAGCAAAGAACGGCTCATAGATGAACTCTTGGTCAACGCTGAAGTAGTGCACCTGCGACACACATGATGTTCATGATCTACGTAGAGCTTGGCGAGTTCATGGCTTGATCATCAGGTTCGTCATGCGGAGCAGTGTGCTTTCAAAGCGCCCCTCTGAACTGCAAGCTACATGCCGTGTGAAATCTTCCAACTTCGCCTGCCTTCGGATTGGCGCGGGGTGCCGCATGGAGGGCTGCCCAGTAGAGCCGGTTCGGAAGGATCTCACAGGGCAGGAACCGAGCAAAGCGTTGAAGATCCGATCAACGTCGAGGGCTTAGGATTTGGGTTTAGGGTTCAGGGTTCATCACTCAGAAATACCCACGCTCTAAACCTCAGCTCCATAGAATAAGAGCGCCGGGCAACTGGGACTGTTCAGGGCTTGGCATGCTCATAGTCTTGGGCTCCCTCCCTAAACCCGAGGCTCAGAAATCTACGCCTCTGAACCTGAATGGGTGTTAAAGTTCTCTTGTATGCCCGAGGTCTTGGGCTAATTTGCTCCTGTGTATTTGACCCGAAGCCCTTAACCTTCCCAAGTCCCTCATGTCTTTGTAGCCTGAACGACACTCCGGAAGACTCAAGGGCCTAAATCCCCAAACGACAAAAACACACCCTAAACCCGTATTTATGTATACCCTATAGGCCCTAAACCCTAACCGCTAAACCCTAAACATCCCTAAACCCTAAACCCTGAACCCTACTGCCCCCCCCCCTGTGTTGTGTGGGGCGTGGGCCTGGCCTCGATGGCCTCAGCCAGGTCCCGGTCCGTCATCGGGCTTCGGAAATAAGGGCCCTGGCTCTTTTAAAGAGGCTCCAGAGAGGGCTCTCGGGCTTAGGGCCTAGGGCTTAGGCTTGGCTCTGGGGTTTTTGTTTAAGGCTTAGGGCCTAGGTCTTAGAGAATAAGGCCTGAATTTGAATTTCGGGTTTACGGTTGGGGGCTTAGGGTTTGTCCTTTGAGGGTCCAAGAGCTTCGGTCAGGTCCCGGTCTGGGGGCTCTTCGGGGTGGGCTTGCTTTGCCTGCTTTTGGCGGTTTTGTTGAGCTTCTGGGGAACGTCTCAAGCACGGGGCTGAAGGGTAGGGGCTGAACTTTCGGGCTTAAGGGCAGGGCAAGGCATGAGGTACGGTTTGGGGAATGCTGTGGTTCTTGTTGCTCATCTCAGCAGTAGAGTATGTGTGTATCAATATTCGTAAGAGGAGTGGCAAGAGTAGCAGTAGTAGTAGCGGTGGTGGTGGTGGTAGTAGTAGTAGTAGTAGTCGTCGTAGTAGTCGTAGTAGTAGTAGTAGTAGTAGTAGTAGTAGTAGTAGTAGTGGTAGTAGTAGCAGTACTAGCAGTACTAGCAGCACGGTCAG